>WAAG01068347.1:47114-58039 GCA_013390105.1 Tichodroma muraria | reverse complement strand
CCGAAGCTTTCAAGGGAACAGTCCCCCTGTTATTGCTTCTCAGTTCCAAGGTCTTAGAATAAATAACATTGTTATTACTCACTTCACCAATTTCCAAGAAGAAATATTGCTGCAGCAAATGCAAGCAGCACTAATATTTGCAAAGTGATAAATGGATTGTTACATACCTTCCCGTCTGTGTGGCCTCCAGCCATCCTCCGGCCGGCTACATCCCTCCTCGGGGTGGGAGGGAGGCTGCCTTTGAACTTAGCAGGGTCCAGACACTTAGTGCCTTGCACCAGAGCCTGCCCCAAGCCCCCTCCCTCGCTCTCTGATGGAGAGATAATTTTTAATGGACCATGCCAGAGATGGTACCAGGACTGGGGGAGAGCAGGAGCCACGTACCAGGACCAAGCAGCCAGGTAAAGATGCTCTTGGCTCACAGTCAGCGTGTGGTGGGTTTTGTTAGTGTTGGGTGCTGCAGGGAGAGGGGTGAGAGACTTGGGGTGTCCCCAGGAGACAACTGCTGCCCCACTGCCCTCCCCAGCTCCTGCACACAGCTGCTCTGGTGGGGGTACCACATCCCCGGCGGCACGACGAGAGCCACCTGCTCTTCTCCAGCCTCCAGAGATGTCAAAAGTGGACAGAAAAAGTTTCTGTCCTTTTTTTCTCCTGCAGAGGAGAAAATTATTTCTCAAGTTCCCCCCACTCTGCCCCCAAAATGTCTCCAGTGCTTGAATGGGAACTGCAGTGGATACCTGAGATACCAGGGATACAGATGCTCAGTGGGGTGAAAACTGGAAAGACGTATTTCCCAACACCGCCATCCTCACTGCTCATGAAATTTCATTAATTCACAGGAAACTTTCAGCAAACTTTCTTAACCAAATCTGAGGTTAGGGAGGTGCTAAGGCAGGGAGAAGTCCCCTGGCCTCCCCATCCCAAACCTGGTTGCTCACCACCTAACTTCTGAGCTTAAAAAGAGATAGCAATTGGAAAATACACATGGAATATTTAAAATATAATTTGGATTTCCTTTTTTAAGCAGCAATTTATATATAGCTCTGAGACATGATTTGGGCTCCTTGATTTTATTAAAAAAAAAAAAATAATCCCCAAACCAAATTATTCCTGGGCTGCAAGTCATGCTGAAAAAACCTCCACTCTGAATTTGCAGTAATTAGAAACAAACCAGCACATCTTCCTTCAGACCCACAAAGAGTAAGCTGCTGACATTTCTTAGACTGAATCTGTTGCATTTCCATGCCATGACTCTCAGGATAGGGACTGGGAGGGTTTGGTTGGATGACTTGAATTCCTTGGTGTGATAAACACCCCCACATTAGTTTATTCAGGCATCAAAGGTGATGTAAAAGCTTGTTCCTCATGGGCAGAGCAAAACTAAGCTGCTCCAGAAGCATCATCCCAAGTCCACTACTGCTGGTGTGGCACTGCCTCTGTGGCTGGGGCACCACCAGGAGAAGGGGTGAGAGCACCTTTCTCATGTGCCCTCCCTGGCCTTTTCTCCCTGCACAGCCCCTTCCCTCCTGGAGAGGCTGCCAGGAGCCTGAGGAGACCCTTACTGGTGTGTACAGGTCTCGGGAGGAGGTTAAACACAGCAGTACCAGCATCTACGTGGTGCCAGCTCGAGGTGTGAGGAGGTGAAGAGTGAGTGCAAAGGCTTCAGCGACCTGGGGTGGAGGTGTTGGCATGGTCTGGCAGTGCTAGGATGTGAATACTGTGCCCAAGGGGATGGGGAAGGTGGAAGGTTGAAAGAATCGAGCTATTTTTCCTAAGGGATACCTTGATCCATAAAAGAACGAGCAGAATTCAAGGATTGCAGGAAGGAAATTATTCAGAAACTGTGAACAGAGGTATGAAAGGGTCAATCAGAAGAGAGGACAAAAATATATCTGTATAAAAAAATATGTGAAAATATGAAATTCTTATATAAAAATATATCAAAAATATATCTGACACATTTTCTTCCTGACCACTACACCAAGGTAAATACTATCTCCTTTTTTTTTTTTTGAAAGATGAGAAATATTGAAAGGAAGGTCACAAGTTACAGGTAGGACTAGAAATTCCTTTGGGATGGGCTCTCATGCAAAATATATACAGCTCACTAGTAACAAAACCCAGATAGTCTGTATTGGTTTCTAATAAAAATATTGATAGAATCATGGAATTTAAGAATCATTAGGGTTGGAAAAGACCTCCAAGATCATCTAGTCCAAGCTTTACACAAACCATCCATAATAGTCTCTCATAAACATATATGTGTGTATGTTTATGCAGCTGTAAGTAGGCATGTGATTGTGTACATATATGTGGGCATGTATATCTACCTATAATAAAAACTCAGCATGCATCAAATGAAAAATAAAATGAGCTGCAAAATTATTTAAGGAAAAAAGTGATGAAAGTGAGTGAGAGCTGGGGCAGCAGTATGGTGAGGAGCTATCCCACTGCTTGGAAACATCCAGAAACCTTCTTAAACATTTATCAGCACCTTTCCTAACTTTAGGAGGAGGGCTGGGAGTGCCCCAAAACCACAAGTCTTCAGGAAACACAGGCAGGAAACCCTGTGAGAGCAGCATTGCTTGCTCTCTGTTCTGCTTCCAGTCCCAGAAAGCACACGGATAAGAAGAAAAATCAAAATAATTGAATATATGCAAGACATCCACATTTGTATAAACAACAAGCTTTGAAAAGGGAAAAAAGAATCAGGTCTTAATTTTTTATGATTTCTTTTTCTCAAACTAAAAAAAGAAAAAAGAAAAAGTCAGGCAGTTCTTATTTTATCCAGACCAGTTCATAAATCCCAAGTCATAAATCCACATGATATCCCAGGCTGCTGGATTTTGCATTTGGAGCTCTGAAAGACTGATAGCTGAAAGATTTATAAAATCCCAGGTAGCTAGAGTGCTCCCTATTGGCTCCACATCTGAGAGGTCCCTGCATCCTGCTTAGCCCAGAAAGCTGGATGTATGGGATATATTGTGTTCAAGAGGCAGCACACCCCCACCCTGCTATTTTCAGATGTGACGAAGGCTAAAAATTTGATCATGTGAGGTGGATGGGCCCTGTTTAGGGACTTTTCTGCACAGACACGGGGACAGCCACAAGCTGGGGTTGCCCAAAGACTGCTGCCACCTTCTGCAAAATTACACCATGGTTTGTGTTGTAGATGTATGATTTACCCTGTGTGCTGGACCTGACCATAAACAGCAGCATTGTTTCAGCTGCTTTGAATACATGCCTTATTTTGTTCCTTGCAATATCATTGAATACGAGTGACTGTCCAGTAAGAACAAGAGATTGTCACTAGGCCAGAAGATGTACTTAGAGGTGAACATGACCAGTCCCTCAGCACAAAAAATGGTACCTGAGATGCCTCAGATAAAGTACAGGTTGCAAACAATTCAGCTGTCAAAGCAGCAAGCTCATATTTCCCAAAGAGCGCTGAAAGATGATGATGTGAGGTTTTTCTCATCAGTTCAGTGGATGTTTCACATGTGACTACGTGTATTGGGGTGAAGGTTCCCCAAAACAGACCCTCTGAAGACTTTGTGCTATTTTTCTGTATACACAGGAGGCTGAAAAAGTGCTTAAAGCCTTCCCCCCCTTACTTTCCTCTATCCTTCCTCAATGACCTTATTCGAACCTAATACTTTTCTCCAGACTTGTAATGACAGACATTTTTAATATGCTTCTGTTGAATTAATAAAAAGATTTAAAAAATCCCTCTTCTGCAGTTACAAGATTTATTTTATAGCTGTAACTAACATCGTTGTTACAGAGAAATTAAATGATTTGCTTTATGTTTCATATATTTTTATTCATGAGTCTGAATATATTGAAGTCCATGAGGAAATTCCTCCTTCACCCTCCTGGAGAAGGATGGTGGAATCAACCTGAGCTCTTCCTGGTTGGAGTTTTATTAGAAGTACATTGTCTGGATAAATTTAGATAATTTTTGTTGTTGTTGTTTACCTGACTCTATTAGTGGAAATCAAGCATTGCAGTGCTTTATGCTCCCTGCCTGTGCTGTGAGCATCTCCGCCTTTGATCAGCCACCTGAAAGGAGCACCTTGAGTGGCTTGGCCTGCACACCACAGAGCTGCCTGCCTCCAGCATGCTTCTTCCCCATCCAAATCCCTGCCTTCACTAGAAACAGTACTCACTGAAGAGACCAAACTAAACCAGACACAAGCAGACCAAAGCATTTATACAAGGACTAAGTAAAACTCACGTCTGCAGAGGTTTTTCTTGGTTATTCTTCAAATCCAAAGCTTTCCCGAGCCTGTTGGTGACTCTCACAGGGTATCCTCCCCTTCCCAAGCAGAACGTACTTCTTTCTAAACCTCGAACTCCTGTGGACTCTATTTATGCCATGTTTCATTATTTCTTCCTGCTTCCTTACCCTTTATCTCTCTTTCAGCTGGCTTTGATTGCAACACCACAGCCAGGGATGGGGCTGCCTACTCTATCCACCCAGGCTGTCGGTGAACCATTATTTAATCCAGCTTGGCTCTACAGGCCAAGTGGTCCTCTCCTGCTTCAGGAGGGTGAATTTGATACATTTTGCCTCTTTGGCATTTCTAGCACCTTTGAAAATGGCATTTTGTGCTCCATGGCCACTGATTCTGGGAGCTTTGCTTCTGTAAATATGCCCAGGTCCCCTGATTTTATCATCTTGAAATGCTCAGGTGGGCTTTGCTGGTTGCTCATCAAGAAGATTGGGCTGAAATGAATCCCCTGGTGGAGAAGAACTACCAGAGCAGGGTGAAGGGCAAACACTCACTCGTGTCTATTGATCATCCCCTACAGTCTGAGTTATGCTTTTGGTGCCTTTGGAAGCAGGAGGTTTCTTTCTCTTTCCAAACAGAGATTTGGGATGTAGAACCTGATAAAATATTATGTTTTGCAGTTTTAAATGTGCAAGTCATCTTAAAGTTTCCTTTTATTAAAAGGATCTACAGAACCTCTTTCCTTGTAATTCTTGTAACCATTTCACTAATTAAAAATGCTATACAAGAACTAGTATTGAGCTATAGAAATGAAAGGTCAATACATGAACAACACTTCATTTGTAAATAATACAGCTCTGTAATCAATTATCTCATTTTCACAGAAGACATATTAATCTACAAGCAAAGAATGGAGACATTTAGAGGATGTACAGAGGGGATCTTTAAATGTTAAATGTTCTTTAGCATGTGCTAAATAAAGAGTTTGGCAGAATGAAAATGTAGCACACAGCACTGACACTCCAGGGAGAATCTTTAGGTCAAGTGATTTGTACCTTCAAAATAGTTCTCCATAGCACTGTAAAGGCTCTCTGTTGATAGCAGGGAGGTGGGTTATTGTTGCTTAGGATGTTAGTTGTAGTGGGGAAGGTACTGCGAAAATTAAAAAAAAAAAGGTGATCTGCAAAGAAAAAGGTGCCTATTTTTAAGAGATGAACCAGCCCTCTTTGCACTGCTATTTGCTTTCTGTCAGCACGATGAAGTGAGCTTTCTTACCCCTAATTTTCCATAAAACCAGGCTGCTGGATGGCAGGTGGGAGACGAGTCACACTTGTGGAGGGAGCGGTGTGCCCCCAGTACCGCAGGCACGGGCCGGGAAATGCTGCTCCGGCTAACGCAGCGTCCCACTGGAGTCCCTGCAGGATTGTCTCCTCTTCCCTGGCTTGCAGTGGGAATCCACGTGGGCTTTCAAAAATGCAACGGTTTCTGGGTGTTGGAGGTCCTGTGCATGACTTCTAAATATCACTAGGGAAAATAACAAGAAGATCCATTCCCGGATGCAAAAACAGCTTAGGCTTTCCAACAAATGGAAAGGAAAGGCTCCTGCCACCTCTGTTGGGAGCTGGGTCACCCTGTATGCTTGTGTACTGAGTTTCATAACACAGAGGTGGTAGAAAGCAGGGGATGAACGTAATTTCATTCTCACTTTGCCTGTTTCGTTTGTCTGTTTGTGCTGGATTTGCAGGACATCCATCCCACCCTTGCCCCTGACTTCCAGCTTTAAAATTTCTATCAAATACACGTTGGGACTTAAGGGGAAAACACATCACCTCACCACCCCCAACTCTCCCCACACCCAGTTGTCATCATTCTATTGATTTCATCCCAACCCCTGTCTTGCCCTCCTCCGTCCGTGACTGGGTGGGAGGACCGAGGAATGGGGCGGTGGGAACAGCCCCACCAATGTGAGCCCTTGCATGAGGGGAGGATCTCCCTCCCATCCCCTTTGCCACAGTCCCCTCTTCCCTCCTCCCACTCTTCCTGCCGGCCAAATACATTGCCTAGGCCAGGAAGAGGCTGGGGAAAAAAAAAAAAAATAAAGAAGGAAAAGGAAAAGAAAGTAAGAGAATTGTTTTCAGCTGACTGCACGAGCCAAAGTGGACCTGGGAAGGGTGGAAGTTGTGGAGAAGATGCACTCTTTGGTGTCAGTGGGACTTAAGGTTGATCCTAATATTTTGCCTCAGTCCCCTCTGTGCTCTTTTCACAAACAGAAATACACACTTGCCACGTGTTGATCAAGCAAGGCTCTATCCCAGCTCCCTCCCAGATGAGTGGGGGGGACCAGAGCAAAGAGCCAAGACCACCAACACCACCAGTGTGAAGGAGGAGAGGGCAAACCAGGGATTTAGGGAGGCTTCATCCCCCTCTCTCCACCTGGCTGATACCAAGGTTATATCACCAACAGCAGCAAAGTCCTCATGAAAACCTTTTCTGGCTTGTGCAGCAGGAAAGCTGGTTATGGAATTGGTGCTGCCAAAGGAATGACACGTAGAGAGGTGCCAAGGCAGGAGCCCGGCATAATGAATATTATTCATAATGAATATTGCAGTGAAGTGTGAAGATGCCCACTTCTTCTTTAAGAACAAAACTTAGGTTAGGATGGGAAAAAAAAAAAAAAAAGACTCCTAAGCCTAAATATTTCCAGGTTTGCTCACTCCTGTGGGTTTGGTGCACTCTTTAGCTGCTTGACCTGCAGGGCCTTTCCAAAGCTCTCTACGAGTCTCTGTGCCAAAATAAATGTTACATTACCATCAAGTAGGCAGAAGAATGAAAACCGTAAGATGTGTGAGTGAGAAAAAAAGAGCCCAAACGGGAAAACCCTTTCTTCTGTTTTAAAAGTCCTGGATGATCAAGGCTGTTCTGTTCACTCTGATTTAATCAGTTTGCAGATACCCAAGTACACATCCAGCCATGGAAAGTGCTCTCCCTTTGATTCCAGCAAAATCCTTTCTAATTCTCTTTAAATGTTCCAGGGCTTTTTGAAATGATTGCTATCAATGCCAACCAAATGCTTTAGATCTCTTCTTTTTTTTTAGTTTGCCTGTCTTTAAGTACTTGCTTTATTTTTATGCAGCCCAGTTACAGATGTACATGGAGAAAGTATCTAGAGAACAGATCTGGTTTGCTTTAGCCTTTATGCCATATAGAGTTAGACACTTTAACCTTCTTTACATTCACTTAGTTGCTTTAATATGATTTCTGTAGCTCCTACACTTTCTTTTTTCCATATAACTTATTAAATATTTATAATACAGTAGCCCATACACATCACATAGGTTGGACTTTTATTACATTAGGCTCAACATAGCTATCTAGTAAATCATAAGTCATGTTCCTCCTAAACGTTAAAAAACAGGATTTTTCAGCTGAGCTTGGACTGAATTTATGAGGGACCAGCTCAAAAAAAGCTAAGATGGTCAGAACAATAGATAGACTTGTTCAACCAGAAAATAATAGATCTCCTAAAGTGCTGGACCTGCAACATTTACCCCGGGCAGGAGCACCAGGACATGAGCAATATGCTTGGGAGTGAGTCCAGTGCAGCAGCTATGGGTGCTGGTGACTGCTTATGCTAAGGCAGGGTCAACAGCTCTTGCAGCCACCGTGAGAACGCTGCTGCTTCCTCCATCACTGCTTCCCGTTCCCTGCCTCCCCTCGCCAAGCCACGGCTATACATGATTTCTCCCCAGCATGAGCCTGCAGCCCTTGCTACCGCACTGCTGCCTCATGCACTCCATCCCAGAATGGTGTGGGGTGCCCAGCTCTGGAAAAAAAACCCTCCCTAGCTAAGTGCACCCCACCTCAGCAGTGGTGCCTCAAGCGAGGGTAAGATCTCTGGCAGCCGGACTCTTCTGTCCTCAGGCAGGTTTGGACAGATGTGCACTGGGTTCCCAAGTTTGGGCAGAAAAACCTCTTCCAGGCCTCTCCTTCCCAAAGGGATCATTTTTGTAGCTACTATTCCTTCACGGCCTGTCTGTTATGCTGTTATTAAAGCACAGCTTTCCAAAAACTGGGGAAGAAATGCCCTCCCCACTCCCTGACGCTTCCTCCGCCCCGCTGGGTCTGAGGGTGGCTGCCTCTCACCTGCCTTCCTCCAGATAAACTTTCTCTGTGGAATGAAAAATGGGCATTCGTGTTTCAGCAGACCACAAAAATGCCATTTGAAAGCTTTTCAAGAGTCTTCCAAGCTGGAACTGCCTTGAAAGGCTTCAGACCAGTTTGCCATATGGATTGGTGGCATATGGTTTAATGCACGCAGCACTGCTGCTCCTGCGTCACCACCCTCCCCTTCCATGACGGGGCCAGCCATCCTGCAGGGATGAATTCACTTTAGCATGGTCCTTCACATGTTTTTGCACTCTCTCCAGCTCAATGCTGCAGCTTTCTCCAGACAATTGCACCGTTTATGCTCCCAACCAGCCAGGTACAGGCAACATAACATACACAGAAACAAGTGGCCTCTTCCCCACCCCATGCACGTTTGTTTTTTCTTCCCCATTTAAAAATTTTCACTGGAAGCATTTAGAAGCAAACAAAATGTGTATTCTGCTTCAGCTGGAAATTTTTATTTCTCTGTTGAAAAGACTTTTAGCATATTTGACTTCTTCTCCTCTTTCTTCTCACATTCCACACCATTTGGAGTGCTAGGATGACAGGCACTCATGCTGCTGCTGCTGCTTCCATCGCCATTCCTTCTCTCAGCCCATCCTCTTGCTGAGCCACAGGCACATGAAGTTTCTCCCCAACATGAGCTTGTATCCCCTGCTGCTGCTCTGATGCCTCACGCACCCCATTCCAGCACGATGTGAGAAACACAGCTCTGAATAAACCCCCTCCAAAGTTAAAATTTCTTTAAACTTCTTTATGCTTTAAACTCCTGTTCCTATCCTTCCCGACTCTCCTTCCTTTTCTCTAACTCCCTTAATTTTACCTTGCCTTTCCTGCTTTGAAAAACCATATATCAAACAGTATATTTGCCTCTTTGTGTGGTTTCAAAAATAAAACCAAGACTAATTGAAAAAGGTGATGGAACACTTTATTCGGGAGGAAGGTAGGAGGAATTCTTCTTTTCTTATCTTGAAAATTCTCTCTTGGCTCTCGGGTTGGGTTTTTATTTCACTTACACCACATAACACAAAGAAATTGCAGACCATGCAATTGGTCCAGACCATGCTGGGTCCATGGGTCCAGCTCCCCACATTTTTGCTTCTGACTGCCCAAACACTGCTCACAAACAGACCACAAGAGTACAAGGCATTTATGCCCAAAGAATTGGACACAATAATGATCTGAGAGAAACCTGTTGTTTGCAGGTGGAGTTGTTCAGTTAAGCAACACACACAGTTGCAAAAAAAGAGGAGGTAGCCAGACTGTGGGGGAAAAAAATGAATCATGATCTTTAACAAGAACAACAACAAAAACAACAACAACAACAACAATAATGAGCAACCAAGAATACTCATCAACAGGACATCAAGGTGAAATGACACCAGACAGGTCTAGTCTGCAGGAAGACTGTCTTCCAGGCAAGATTTCTAGTGAAGTTAAGACTGAAATCTGCCTGCTTTGTCCAAGTCATATAACATTTTTATATAGGAAACTGCCTCTGACTGTGCCTCAGGTGGCCCTGAACACTGTGGGTGCCAGTGAGATGTCAGTGGTTTTCAGGGAACAGGGTCTGAGGCTGGGATGTGCTGTGGGGGAGGTAGGTGGGCATCAGAAACAATGGGCATGAAGCCCTTGGAGGAGCAAGCAAGACCTTCTGCTGACTTCAGCACACTTGCTCCAGCCATGGGTAGCGCTGCTTTAGGTAATCAGCAATGGGACAACACGACAGAAATAAGTATTTTTCATGAAAGGCAAGCAGGACATTTTGATTTCCCACCCCTCCCCCCTACTGGACATGAAGAAGTGCTACCCAGGCACCTATTTCCCAGAGCTCTCCTTCTTCACTCATAGTAAATACACTTTTTTTCCACTCATTTTAAAACAGACAAATCACAAGCTGAAGTTAAAACTAATAAGACAGTAAAAAATCAGCCCTTCCCAGCCTTACAGCTGAAGAAGGACTTATTGATACACTCATTGTCCCACACATGAACCTTGCTGCTCATGTTTTGCACCGTCCAAATGTCATATGTGAAGCTCTACTGTCTGTTTTCCTCTCCCTTTTCCCCCTCCCCTCCTCCTTTAGAATAATTTTGTTTGGTTTGAGGAAGAGGGAAGATGGGCAGTCTTCCACTGAAATCTCCATTGACCATCTTGACAGTAGATTTTCCTGCCACAGACTCGTGACCCCTCATTTCCCATGGGATTGAGACCAATGCGAAGTTTTGGACCACATTTGTCTCCAGATTTTTGCTGCTACAGGTCATCAGTGTGTTACCCTGCTCAGAGGTAATATATGGCACATGCTTGAACCTGGCTGGAGAACACATTTCCATGGCATAATACACAAAGATTAAACAGGCACTCTCTGTTTTCCAAACCTTCAGGAGAGGCAGTTCCTATGGGCTGAATATTTCTTTGTTTCCACATACCAATCTCCCCCTTGCTCTCATTCTGCCAAAGAACTTTTCTATCTTACGCACGCACCTCCTCTGCAAAAAAAAAAAAAAAAAAAAAAAAAAA
>WAAG01068347.1:18747-47096 GCA_013390105.1 Tichodroma muraria | reverse complement strand
TTTTTGACACATCGCTCTTTGACAAAAAAAAAAAAAAAAAAAAAAAAAAAAAAAAAAAGGTTAATGAGAGAGGGTTTATGTGGCTAATGCATAAATCCTTTAAAATTTATCATATCTGGGGTTAAAAAAAATAAAAGATCCTTTTTTTTCCCCCCTTCTAAAAGGGGATTTTATATCCAAAGACAAAAAGGTAATACTCTTTGCATTGTAGCTTTAATATTTTTCTTTTTTTTTTTACTCAACAATGGTGAAAAGTTGTGATTTTTACATGCAAATAGGAAGAAAAAGCCTGAACACACCATGGGAACATGTTTAAGAAGTTGATTTATGTTTCATACTGTGCCTTACACCTGCAGTTCAAGCAAAACTCAACTTTGCCGCCCCACAGAGTCTAGTTTATTAGGTATCAAGGAGTCACAAGAAGCCATGTAATTAAAACTGTAATTAACTGGAAAAGGAAAGTGCCACCTGAGTTTTGAGAGGCTGTCAATTTTCTTTCCATTACAGCTTTCCTTCTGCTTCTTTTGTCTATAGGGTGCGTTTTTCCCTCATCTTGAAAAAGAAAAACAAATTTTGTGTTTTGTTTTGGGGTTTTTTTCCCCCCTCTTTTTATTAACTAGAGAAGCCACCAAATTCTCTTGCGTCTTTACTACTGGGAAAAAAAAATGGAGCCACTCAGTTTTGCATAGCTGGGATGCAGGTTTCTCTCGGCAGCAGTTGCAGCTGTGTTTGCCAACAGGTGCTGAGCGTTGGTCCAGGCAGGAAAGAAAGCCCTGACACGTTCTGTGGGCGCAGGGTTAGCTGAGTTCAAAGCCTATTTTAACAAAACATGATCAATGCCCTTTGAAAAGGGGCTCGGCGGTGCCTTGCTGGAAATGTTGGCGGGCAAGCCGAGCGCCAGGCGTCCCTGGATGCAGCGCATCCCTCCGAAGGCGGCGTTCCCGCGGGCAGGGCAAGGCCACAGGCGGCACGACAGAAACACCTCTGGGGGAAATGCGAGGTGACGTGATGAACTTCGTCGAGCAGAGAATTTAAACGCGTGGAAAGGGGCCCAGTTGCCCAGCCAAAAATAAAGAAGTAAATCTCCCAAAGATTTGGGTGAGATGTGCTCACTGTGCAGTCCTGTCCTCCCTCTGCGTCACGCACCCACCGGGAGCAACGTCCTGGGGAATCAGAAAGAAGTGCTGGAATAAAGAGATAACTATTTGATAAGATTTAAAGAAGAAAAGACTTATGTAAACTTGAAAGAAAGTCATGGTAAAACACAGCTGAAGAGTAATTACCTAAAAGGGTAAAATGGTGAGAACAAAGATAGGATCCATCATAAGGTTCATTACAAGGGAGATTTATAAATATATAGAAAATTTTTCAGAGGAGATGTTTGTCTTAGACTGGTGCATGAAAGGGGTGACTTACATTCTTCATTTTCCATTTAACAGGTGACAATATCCCATCAAGTGAAGTACCAGCCTTGAGAAAGGAAGTTATTATTGTAAAAAGCAATTTTGCTTTGGTGTCATTCTGATAGGCTTAGGGCTTTTTCCCCCAGCCTTAACTATTTGTATCCTCCCCCCTCCTGAAATGGCCCCAGCTTGCAAGGCAAAGGTCTTGGGACCCTCTAGGTTTGAGGGCAGATCTTGATCAGCACTAATTTGGGGAAGTGAGCCGGAGGTACCTGCAGCAGATGACACACAGGGCTCAGCTTCTTATTCAGCTACAAGTCAGCAGGGGCACCCCCTGACCATCTGTGGTCTATAAATTACAGTAACACCGGCACACACTGCTTGTAAATCACCAAAGAACAGGCTTTACCTTATGACACATTACATGAACCCTGTTGGATATTCCAATAAACTCCCATAAACCACCCGATATAAACTCTGGATTATGTTTCTTTGGGGGGCAGGAGAAAAACCTGGGCTTTTCTGCACTTGCACTAAGTTCTTATGGGTGAAATGAAAATATGGCCTGAGCTATGTTGTGTGTTTATGCACCATGTTTTCTTACAAAAGAGATTTCCTCCTCTCTGCTATCGCTGTTACCATTATTATTTCACTTTCCAAGAGTGTATCAGCCTTGAGGTGATCAGGGCTGCCATTCTTCTGAAAAAAAGAAGCTACTACTCATTTGAAAAATGCAGTTCTGTGTGAGCCTGCATGACTTATCATCCATCCTTGCTGCACCAGCTACAGGTAGATTAAACAGGAGAGGCTCACCCACATCCTTTCCTTTTGGAGGAGCAAGAAGATCCAACACACGGCCTCAAGCCTTTGGATATCTCTTACCTGACGTGATGGAGCCCATGGAGCCATGCAAGGAGAAAACACGAGCAGATGTGTTGGCACATGGTTGTGTGTTCCTGCAGTACATGGCTGGTTGGGACCACAGACACTCTGCTGAGAAACCTGGCACTTGGCTTCAAACTCCCTCCCAAGACCTGCCAAAGGACTGCTTTTGAGAATTATGTCAGTAAGCCCTGCATTTAGCCTGTCGTCTGGGGGAAAAAAATAATCTGTGAAATAAGTTATTCAGAACGTGGGGCACAGGCCAAGGGAACACTCTGATAAATGTTATTTGATCAGCTTTTTTTGCTGACCATGAACAACCGTGGGCTGCAGCGCAGACGGCCTGCAATGGCTGTGTCACAACTTCTTGGCAAGTTCTTTAGCTGAAGCTGATATCCCAGCCCCTCTCAGGAGGCAGTGAGAGCCCTGCAGCCACCTCACTCACACACAGCAAACTGGCATTATTTTTATCTGGGTTTCTAAAGGCTGCTGGGGCTGGGTGCTCGTCACGATCCACGTGGGTGCATGGGTGCATGGGCGCACACCTGCATCAACGCACATTTAAATTCTTCGGGTGACTGCAATGAAACTGGTCAGACATTTCCCCCTCATGGAGACAGGCAACGAAGGCAACCATGTCTGCCTCCCCCAGTGGCAATAGGATGAACTCAGCTGTAGACATCAGAGAATCCACATCTGCCAGAGCAATCCAAGGGAAACTGCCATCCCCTGCTCCCTCCACTTGTGAGCACAGAGTTAATTCATGCTCGTACCAGGACCACCAGCATAGCATGATCCCAGTGCTACCCAGCAAGGCTGCACCTGACTGAAACATTTTGAACAGTCTCAGGAGCAATTTTCAGCTCACCAAAAGTGTAAATTTGTAGCATTTATTGAATCTATGTTGGGCCTGTCTAGTTAGCTTAGTTTCAGAAAAATTGGTGAATAAAATAAAGTTGACTTTTAAATCTGTTTTACTCAGAAGAAAACCCACTTCTATTTGAATGTTACATTAAATTTTCCTGGGTGAAAAAAGAGACAGTTTAATACAGAAATATAATTAATCTTTATCAGCACAGAAAAATACCCAGCCATTTTCAGTCAGGGAATTTTTACTTTGCGAACTTTTAAATTTAGAGGTAATGTATAAGGAGCATTTTTGCAGTGCTCCTCCATCCAGCAAGTGAACCAAAACACAGCAGTGGAAAGCCCTAAACCAGGCCTGGGAGTCATGGCACCAAGGCCCTACTGGGCTCATCCATGAGGACCCCCAACCTCCTCCTTTACCTTTCCACTGCCTTCTCCATCCTTTCTGCGCACTCTGACAAGAAGAAGTGATGGTGCTATTGCTGGTTTTTTAACAAGATTTGGAAAGCGTTCAAGTGCCTGACTAAGTGGTTGGAAACAAGGAAGCAGAAGGATGTTTTGGCATCCTGCGACGTGTGCATGAAGAGCACAGACACAAACACATTGAATGCACATACTGTAAAACAAGATAACAAGGAAAGTACAAACTAATAAAAGCCTATTAAAACATTATGGAGGCCATTGCTGCTCCCCCGCATGACTACGTATTTAAAAACCAAATATTTCATGTGAGCGTGCAATTCAAACACGACTGATCACAGATATAACTTTCAGCAACCTTTAAATGCATAATGCCATCCTGTAGTTAATGTAGCCTATCCTGAAATTTGAGGGATTTATTGATACTGGCAGAAACATTTGCAAATAACTTGGGGAAGTTCATGACGTATCTTTTGTCTCAAGGGATTTCATTCATTTTTTTCCTTTTTTTCCCCCCCCAGTTACCATCAATAATTTCATTCAGAGCCCTTACCATGTGACGACAAATGCTGTTGGAAATCCTCAGCAGAAAGTTTGAAGAAAGTACCAGCATGGAGAAAGAGCCTCATTGTGTTTTTATTTGTTTTGTTCTCTTTCACTTACAGTGAAATATATATAACCATGTCCAAGGGGATTGCTGTTGAGGTCTGCAATGAAAAAAAAAAAAAAGAAAAAATCCAAAAAAAAGCAACAGCAGGCCATAGGCATAGAAAGCTGCAAAAGGATTCTATTGAAATTTTCCAGGAATCCTGTTAGTTGCTGCCTGAGCACAAGGCAGGCTCCAGCACTGGAATATTATCTATTGGTACAACCAGACACACATGTGTAGAGGCAATACAACCTTTATAAGGCAAACTAACACAGCTGGGGGAAAAAATGTTTGCATAAAACCCTTTCCTGAAGGAATGTAGGTGTTAACACTCTCATCTTGGGAAAGGTGCTGGTTTGAGGGGCTGACAAGGAGTAAGAGACAAATCCCAATATTGTGGCGCGTGTTCCTCATGTTCTACAATCACTGCAACTGCAAAACTTGGCCATGACCCTACAGACACGTATTTAAAATTTCTGCAATGACAAGGGTAAGAAATACCTCATCATTTTTCTAGAGAGGGCTTCAAGACCTGAGGTCTGCACAGTGCCAGCACACATTCTCAGCATCCAAAGCATCAGATGGCTATTCTGCTGTTACCAAGCTGCATCTAAGTAGGTTAGTGGAGCGAGCTGGCATGTGCTGCCCCTTGCCTGATCTTCACATTTCTCCATGGTTTCTCTCAATATTGTGAAGAATTTCTTTTGTGGGACTATTATAGCATCAGGAGGTATTTTTGCCTGTTAATATTTGTACACACATTCATGAGTTAAATATGGTAAGGCAAAAGAATAACATTTATTTTAGGAAATTGTTCAGGGGTTTTTTTGCTGTTTGTTTTGTTTTGCTTTGATTTTTTTTTTTTAAACAAACAACTTTTTTTCTTGCATTTTTTTTCCTAGGGCCTAAATTTGAGGTACTCCTGTCACATGACATACAAATCAGACATTTGCATGAAAAAAAAGCCAGCAATATCTGGGAAAATACGCCAAAATGTGACTCTCTGTTACTTGTTTCATTGATTTAAATGCACTGGGTACATTTTAAACAGCAAGCAGAGACACCCTGAGGTATGAATGGCTCCACTTCAAATACTGGGGGGAGCCCAAGCCATCTCCACAGCTTCTCCAGCCCTTCCACCTGCTTCCCACTGTACTGCATTGAGTGGCCTGGTTTCCTCACACTTTACTCTGCCACATCATCAAACATTTCCAATAAAGCAGTGTCTCCAGCTCAGTGTCCACAATCCCCCACTCCAGTAAACCGGGGCTTTGTTTTTGTAGGAAAAAAGCACCATTTCGTGCCTTCTGCTGTGTTTAGGGAGAGAGAAGGTAGCTGTTGGCCAAATGGAGTATGGCACTTTTTCCCTCCAAGGCTGAGGAAGAATTTGTGAATCAGGAACATAAAAGCTTCTCACTGACTCCTGAATGGCTCTGGTGGGGGTGGGCTGACCAACCAAAATGGGCATCCCTCTTCCTGTGTGTGGCAGGAGGGTTCCTGGCTGCCCTGAGACATGAGAGAGCTGTGCTGACACTGAGGTTGGGACGGGTTTATCCCACCAGCAAAGTTCCCCCCAAAAATAGCCATGGGAAGCTGCCAGGGGAAGAATCACGTGTTGATATTTTCCACCTCTCAAGGGAAAATCAACCTAAAATAGGAATTAAAAATGGGATTTATCTTCTCACCTTCTCCCACTCTTTTCATCCGGTTTTATATACTTCAGTGTATCTACAGATAATGGTTAAAAAATACTTATGGTGTGATAAGCCATCTCTCCAGCTTGTTTAGGCACCTGACTTCACCATGCTGCCTTCAGGGTGAAGCAGTGCACCAGGGTGTGAACTGAAGTCACCATCCAAGGTGCCTGCAGAAAGCAAACAGCAAATGGGATCCACCAAATCAGTGCCTTCTCTTACTACCACTTGTACACGAGAAATTTTTCCTTTGGCTTTTCTTCTGGCAGGACCATGGATAAAACTGACGATGCTTCAGGCAACTGGAAAAAAAAAAAAATCAGCCAAACAAATCCATGATTGGGCATTTCTGTTGCAGGCAAGCTCAACGTCTTTCCTACTGGGAGTGGAGCTCCGTACTCCAGCCCAGCTTTCTCCCAGCCTCTGTCCCCACAGCACCAGGAGAGCCCCACTGGGGCCCCAAACCCCCCAGGAGCAGCACAGAGGGGCCTGTTGTGCCACCATCAGAGGGTTGAAGTTGTCAGCTGCAGGGATGAAGAATTTGAGGTTGGCTGTCGGAGCACTCCGAGCTCGGGAGGGGTTTGCAGAAACGCAAGCTGGGGTTACATAAAACACTGACTCACGCTGAGAAATCACGAGTTTTGAAAGTTTCAGCCGAGGAATGAGCAAAACCTCAAGCTGCATGCTGCTTACAAATCAACAGGAACTGGGGGATGCCGGGGACCTCTGAAAATCTGGCCTTGGCTCAGGGTTTTTTAAAGTTCTGCCACTACTCCCAGGAGGAACCTAGAGCCACATACACCTGTCAGGGGGAAAATATGGCCCTTTGTTATTTCAAGGGAAATCACTGTGGGCATTTCAGTTTCACCCATTGGAAAGAACTCCTTAAGACAGAGTAAACAGAAGTTAATTTTTTTCCCTCTGTTTTTTTTTCTTTTTTTCATGCCACTGTGTATGATATTGAAAAGTACATCATCCAGAATATTTACTTTTTGTCAGGGTATCTAAGCATGCAAATGTTTGTGGTTTCATTTACTGGGCAAAAACAGTTGTGGATTTTGGCAGTCTGTGCTGGTCTATGGTTTCTGTGAAAGCCTGGATGTGGTTCTTCCTGGGGCATTACGGGTTACTCAAATCGTGTCCCATTATACAGGTAATTTGTGTGCCACAAAGATGGTGTGTACATATGAAAAAGAAGTACAAGACCGAGACTTCCTGCCATGTGTTAGAAATACTGGCCAAAATCATTTGCACTGTGATATTTAAATCAGACTTTTAAAATCCCTGGTTGGAGACATATGCAAGTAGTTGATTTTTGGATCCTTTACAATTTTCTCTCTCTCTCTTCTTATTTACAGTAGGTACTCAGCATATCTCTCTCTCTCTCTGTCACACACACACACACACATAAAGTCAGTTAAATTATTCAGGGGCTTCAATAAAGCACTGCTTGCCTGATTGTGTTTGTCCAGATTTGAAAAAAAATGTTGCCTGCTATCAAACCTTTTTTCTCTTTTCTCTTGGTCACAGTCTCTCTCCCTCTCTCTCTCCCCTCAAACACTCTGATGGAAAAAAATGAAGATGTAAAAAATGAAGATGTGCAGATGCGCTGTTCCTTTTTGATTAGGTTGCTGTTTAGATATGGCATCAGGAAAAGAAGAGTGTTAGAAACACAGTTGTACATGAGGCATCCCAAGCATCGTGTTTGGGCTGCCTCTGCATCACTGAAGTGCTGATTATCCATCCTAAGCAGAGCCATATGAGGCCAGAGGAAATGTAGTTATTGGAGAAAAAAAAAAAATTGGCAAATTGCATGCCTTTCAACCTTGCACAATGGGATAAAAGAAATATGGATTAGCATTGGAGTCAAAGTTTTTATTATGTGAAGTACTATATGTGCAAGTGCCTGTTTCTGATGTAAAAAAAAAAAAACGGTGCTAAGTGTATAAATACACACATACAGATGCACATATATATATATATTTATATATATGTATATACACACAAAAAATATTTCTATAAATATTTATTCGTGCCTTTTTGTTTTGCAAAGCTCCCTTCAACACACTCCCAGCTAATTTCTCCGTCTGCATTGCGATTACTAACAATTTAATCACCTTATAAACTTCTGTAGTGACTAACACCACATCTATGCCTTTGGCGCTTCACGGTCAGGAGTTGTTTTAGCAACAGCAGCACGTAAAGCAGACGCACTGTTTGGGAGGCTGGGAGCCCTTAAAAACCATTCCTTTCTCTCTGGGCTATCGGCATTCCTGAGCACTCGCGACGCAGCTGCCGAGCCGCTGGACAGCCCACATATGGCCGTGTGCTGAACAATAGCAACTCGTTGTTGTTCTTGTTATAGGCATCACCATATGTGTTTATTGGAAGCAGCAATGAAACGATGACGGGCTTCTTCAGCTATCCCTGCTGCTTGGGGAAAAGAAAAGCAAGGGAGAGATAAAATCAGAGGGTCCTCCTCAGCTTTGGGGAGCTGGAGAGTGGGGTGATGCAGTCCCACTCTTCAGGGAAGCGTGGGCTTATTTACTGGTAACATTGCCAAATTACTGCTGGTCCTGTAAATGGGCACTGAACCTAAATTCTGTTTCATTCCCTTTTATTAGAGAACTGCTGGTAACTTGGAAAAACTGAATCCTGAAAGTGTTGGAATCTGAAGTCCTGCTCCAGCAGGGCCCACCTGTAAATGACTTGCCAAATCATGCAGGAGAAACATCCCAGCCCTTTCAAGAGCTTTGGATGAGGACCACGCTTGCCATGTACTTCCACCACAAACAAGACAGTGTGGTATCACCCTCATCACTGGGCTGCCTTGAAAGTACTTTCAAATTACAGTAACTTGTGCTGGGGATTTGACATTTTTCAGATGGAGGGGTTGAGGTGGGCATCAGGAGCCCAAAAAACCCACAGAAATGGTTTAAGGCTTTTTTGACATCAGTGTAAGGACAAGGGAGTCCTAGGGAAGAGGTGTTCAAAGTTAAAAGTGGAGATTAACTAAGTCAAACCAAACATCTGAATCCTCACATGCTTCAGGTTTTGTATTATTTCTTTATGCTTCCACTATTAGCTATACTTTAAAGAAGAGAAGAAAAATGAAGTTTGTGAGCAAAACCAGCAGAGTTAGTAATGTGATGTATCTCAATATGTAGCATAACACAATTTTGATATCCCTGATTGTTATAAGCTGTGTTCAGACACATGGAAGTCAATGGGATTGAGTACTTATAGCCAAAAGGAGATGTGAGCCTCTGCATCAATGATCCATATTTTTCATGTTCAAATCTTGGTATTTTCTTGATAATTAGTAGTTTCCTACTTGCTGTCTTTTTGAGACCAAAATAAAAAACCTAGGCCACTGAAAAAAAAAAATAAAAACAAAACAGCAACAGAACACAACCAGTTTAAAAAATGAGTTTACAATGCTGACTTTTATTGATTTTACTGCGACCTTCTAGCTATGGTAAGAATGCCATTTCCACTATTACTTGACTTATTTCTTACTTCCTACCCATAAAAGTAAACAATTCTAGATGATGTTTTACATCCTTGAAAAGTTCCCAAAACAGAATTTTCCACTGAGGCTGCAATTCCCTTGGGTTTCATTTTCCTTTCTTTCTTTTTCTTTCTGTAGCACAAATCAATTTTGTGACTATACCAAACTGCAATGCTAAATTCTGTTATCTTTAATTGCATTGCTAACAGACTAAATTGTGTAGTTACTTAAACCTCAGCAAAGTCCCTGCCTTATTCCACATTTGCTCATAAGTTACTTTTTACCAGCTATTGTTTTTTCTCCTCAAAAGTTCAAACTACTTTTTCTTTTGGACTAACCCATCTACTACTTCTCCACTTATCAGTTTGGAAATATTGCTGTATCGGTTTCACACAGTTTGATAGCTTTGTCTTGTATGGCTCTTTGTCTTGGATTATTTTGTCAGAAGAAAATTTAGTTTTTCGGCAAGCACCATCAATTCTGTTTCCTTTCAGTTATTGACTTCTGAAATATTAGCATGTGCATTAAAAATAACCTGTTTATAACTCCTGAAGGGCAACAGTGGACCAACAGTTTATTGTATTTCTTGTTTATTAGCAGTAATCCCCATTCTGCACCTACAAAAAACAATCAGGGCTTTGCCACTGAGTGAAATAAAATCAGGATGAGACCATATGGTTCTTGTTAAACAAGCCTCATCTTCCTATTGTTGATACTTATCTCCAAAATAAAGTATTTCTGCAGAAAGCATATTCCCATAGTATATTCTCTTTCCAATGACCAGCTGGTTGCCAGTTTGTTATTTGCACTGCAGTAGACCACTTTCATCTATTTCTATTTCAGTCCAAGAACACCATTTGTACATTGTCCAACTTGGAAATGTTAATCTGACACCATTGGTCACGGGCCTTTTAACTTCAAGTGGCAAACTTCCAGCTAGCTGCCAGTTGAGTATTTACATTGGAATGTTTCTTAGCCCAGAAATAAACTATTTGTTCGCCATAACCATCAGCAACACGCCAATAATTTCTACAACACATATGTAGAAAGGTACAATACAACCCACTCCACTTTGCTGTTGTCTCCTCAATAACCTCCTAAGTAGCTCCCTGGGGAGATGCTGCTTGTCCTGAGCCAAGATAAATGCATTTATTCCCCTCTCTATGCATGTACATAACTTTAATTTACGTTCACGGAAGTTACGCATATTAAACAGTGAGAAGCAGGACCAAAGTTAGGATGGTTGGGCAGGGCTCTCACAGCTTCTCCCAAGAGCCTGGACTGCCATAAAGGCTGGAACACCTGGAAGATCCAAATACAAAAATACCCAGTTGCTTTGGCATCATCCAAAGCTCCCTGCACGCAACCACGAGAGCAGCGCTCAGGCAAGAGGAAACACTGCATGTGCTTGAATGCAGCTTTTGAGAAAGCAGAGTGGCATGAGTCCCATGGGATTTTGCGTAGGAGATTGCTATTACTTCCAGTAATACAATTTAGGCTTCCTGAAAGAATATTATACTTTGAGCTCTTTTCAATGAAGTGAAGAACGGAGGCAGAAAAAAAGGTTCGTCTTGGTTCTGTGATTTAACTTAAGGAATGTTATGCAGCGGCAAGTGTGTGTTTCACGTACTTTGTTTGACTCTGTTAAAATAAAACATTTCCTTTTTACATATTCCTGCGATGACCTGCGGATGGGAGAGGCTAAAGAAAGACTTTAATGAGTTCAAAGTGTAAACTTCATGAATAGAAGCCTCCTCCCTTAAAGAAAAAAGAATCATGACAGCAATGCCCCATTCTCCCCTTTGTTTTTCCTGTTTAGTCAGATAATATATCCATCAACTTTTGTATTAATTTTGTTGTTCCAAATAAAAAAAATAAAATATCAGTTTACAGGAGAATTACCAACTGACCCTACAGAAGTACTTTAACAAAACCTCAGAGGACCAACTGAGACGTACAACTTGTATTGTTTCTTAGTACCTACCTGTGCACTTAGCTCAACATCCCCATCCACCTGCACCTCACAACTGTAAGGAAAATGAAGGTTAAAATGGAAATACTGGCCAGCATGAAGAGCAGGATCCTGGAAATGCTTGTTATGTGAGCTAAGAGAAGTTGCCCACCCCTCATCAGGCTGGACTCACTCCAAGGCTCCCAGACTCTCCTCCAGAACCCAGGATGGAAGGAGGAGAATTTTAAGTGTTAGGGACACGACTTACAAAGTGATTTTGCATCTTAAAGACTCAGATGCTAAAAAAATTCCCTTTGCCATGTGTAAGAGGTGCATTTCCTACCCACCTACATGGCTGGACAGAAGACTGACAAGGGACACTCACTGCTGTAAGAAATTCCAACACCTTGGGTAAAACATAGCGTGAAACCAAGGACTTCTGTTTCCAACACTGCAGCCCACTTGCTCCTGCAGTCAATGTGATTTCTATGTAAGACATAGCAGTTCTAATTCTGACCTTTTCTAAATTCCTACTGCTCGATTTCTTGTACCCTCAGCATTCCTTTGGGTGGATGAAACATATACAAGCATTGTAACCATCTACTGTGCATCAACGTTTTGATAAACATACATTTTTCTTACCTCACCTAAGGCTCCTCTTACAATCAAATGGAGGTGAACAAAATATTTTGACGTCTTGAAATACATTCTCTTTTCTGGGAGAGCAAATAAATAGACCTGACAAAAAATAATGTCATAACAATCAGCAACTACAACTTGATCCTTGCTGCTGTAACTTGAAACTTGTAAGAGAAGGTTAAAGTAACCAAAGTCTGAATTCCTGGCCACCATACAAGCATCTACTCCTTTTGTGTTGGGTTTTTCTCTATGGCTAATCCTGTTTGGGGCAATCCCTGAGCTCGATAAAACAGCAAAGTACTTCCCCAAAATGATGAAAATGTGACCATTGGAAATTGGTCTTGTTGACTCCAGTCAAGGAGTAAGAAACAGGAGCAGGCAGAACTGCAAACCAGGGGAGGGTGCTTGGACTCCGAGGGAAGAAGAAAACCAACCCCCTCTTGGAAGAAATCCCATCAGGGAAAAGCAAGAGTCTGCAAAAAGGTAACAGGCCTGAGAAGAATGATAAGGACACTCGGGAACAACCCCAGGACACCAGAGAAAAAAGGTTGAGATGTTAAAGAAAGACTCAGAGAACTTAAAAAGAGAGGCCTGGGGCTAATCTTTCTGCTGGTTTATTTTTTCCCCATTTGTTTATTTGCTACAATTCAGATTTTAGAGCAATTAGTAAAATATCATGCAAATATTCCCTGTGTGACTGCACATGAATAACTTTAATTTTGCTAAACATTTGTCTCATTCCAAAATACATCTGCTGTTTGCATTAAGATAATCTGCTGAAATATTTGGAAGTAAATTACAGTTTTTATAAGATATTTATGAAACATCTTCTTATTTGTATACTAAATATCTTTGAATATCTCAGCCTGTTTTTTTGGCTGATGTTTGCCTTCCCCAGGAGCATCCGTGCCCTGTTTCAATTACAGACTGGGCTAAGTACCATCTTGTGGAAAAGCTCCAATTGGCTGGGAATGGCTCAGTGTACACTCATAACAGGCTGAGGGAGTAGTACTTTATCTGCCAGCAGCCTATGACAGAAAATAAAAAAAAATCCAACCCAAAAAACAAAATACAAGGTTGCACACGTGCACAAATTACATGGTTTTGCAGAAATTTTGACATAACACCACAGGAGTGTGTGTCCCTCCACTCGGATGCTTCTATAAATGCCCTTATGGAGAAACAACAATTAGGCTTTGGGCTGCTCCCAGTCCCTGCTTGGTGAACACACAGCATACAGGGACGTAAATTAAAAACATTTTTGACTGTTTTGTTCTCTCAGGGTAATCAAAAGTCACGCAAATCTTTTCATGCAGGTAAGTCCTAAAGGGGTTGGTTAGTATTGCCACAGCCCAGGTGAGTTTATGTGTAGCTCTGTTTCCAAGTTTTCAAATGAGATGTGAAAAATCAGGTCATTTCTTATCTTCCAGCACTGACTTTTGGAGTAGGATCAGTAATCATAACCCTAAGGGATGGCCCCATGAGGACACAGGGTGGTTGAAGAAGGTGGAGGATAATAAACAACCAGATCTGTGTGCTGCAGGAATTGGAGAATATTGCTGCTGTACAGCCAGAGACACACCTGCAGCAGCTTCAAGCCTGGGCAGATAGAGCTGCTGGAACTCAGGGCATGCAATGAAACCCTCCTGAGATGCAGATAAATCCTAAATCTCTGCCATAGCATGCTCTATGCAGAATCTGCATTGCTGGCAGCCCCCAAAACACTTCATGGAAATTAGCTCATGTAGCCACATGAGCTGTAGCCATGTGAGCATGGACACATCCGTAAAACTAAAAGTTATGTCTACATATCCCTTAAAACCCAGCCTGGACATCTCAGGAGCTGTCATGGCCCCACAGCTGATGTGTAGTTGAGCTGTGTACTGTCTAGGAATCCACCAAGGAGTTTTTGACCCTCCAAACTTCTCTGACTACCTGACACTTTGAGCCCATTCATGAACAGTGACTTAGTGTGGATTCCTTGTCCAGACACACAGTATTTCTGGCTTGGAGGGTTTTGAGGGCTCAGTTCAGACGTGCTGGCAGTGGTATTTGGATGTGAAAATCAGATTAGCATTGTGTCTCTTTCATTCCATTCAAAGCTGCTCCATCCCTACTTGACAGGTTAAAATTGAATGTCCATTTTAAAAGCAAATTAACTGAAAGGAGAAGAAGAGGAAGCCAGAGGCACGGGGGTTTGCATTTAGATGATCTAAATTCTGGATGTAGAAGTCTGGGAAAGAGATAAGGAGACTGACACTTCAACACCGCTTGTCATCTTAACTCACAAATCCCACTTTGGTTTGCTATTAACATTACCTGCACGGAGTCCAGCTTTAAAAAAAAATAAAGGAATGGTATGACCTGAGTCACCCTTCTCTTGCTTGGACCCCACACTGTAGCTGCAACACCACTTGTTTGGTCACACATTTGATTAACCCAAGGACTCCCAAACTGATGAAAGGGGGCAGGGAAGCAAGTAGGAGGGGGTGTATCAGCACAGATCATTCCTCTGATCCTCACAGCAAAATAAACACCAACAGCCTGTGGCTGCGTGGCCAGGTTCAGGCTGCCTCACCAGGGTCTGCTGGTGCTGAGCCCTGCCTGCTGTCCCAGCTCCGTGGAGCCAAGGGCTCTGGCAGGGACCACACTGGCAATTGTGCAACCCTGCTCAGCCACAGATGTCCTCTGGCAGCAGCAGCAGCACAATAGTAGGCCTGTTGGTAAACAGGAATTGTTCCCCAGCCACAATAGGGCTCTGGATGAAATCATTCCCCGATACCAGGCAGCCTCGACGTGCCTCCTCTGCTCCCCACCCTGGTCTAGTTGGTAGCGCCTTCCTGCTCCCTGTGGGCCACAAGTCCCTCATAAAATGACAGCACAATAAAACAAAATAATAATGGAATCCATATAAGGCTTGATGTCTTCATTGCTTCTAAGAAAAAGCGCCAGGGGAGCTTCACCTGCATAGAGGCAGCAGATTCTCAGCACTGGCAAAGATTTTTTAGGAGCAGGAAAGAACATTTTTCAAGCCCTGGATGCCTGCATGCTTCTCACACATCCTCAGCTGTACACCTACATAGCAAAAAAGCAGGTAGTTACAGGAAATGAATCCCTGGTCTGGCAGATATATGTGGAGTTAAGCTCACCTTAACATCTGGGGGCTGCCTGAGAAGGGAGATGACTGCTGACAGCCCCATCACAGTGGCTTTGGCAAGGCTGGCCTGCTCCCAGCATCTCCCTTCCTGGTGGCATCGGGGACCATCAGGCTCTAGCAGAACATTTTGTGGTCAGAGTAATTGCATTGTGTTGTCTTAAAACTGCCGAGGCGTGGCCCTAAATAAAACCAGAGCCCCGGGCTCACTCCAGGCACAGCAGCCCCCAGCTCCCTGTGCATGCAGTCTGATGCATGGCCCAGTCCAACCCTGCTGCCCTGCTTTTATTTTAGTCTTATGGTTATTAATGAACTTTTAATTGCATAGAGGGAAAAAAGATAAACATATGATTTGGGACAAATACATACATGTCACTCTGTCTCATATCCCTCTGTATTTTGGTGTCCTACAACCTAAATGCACCATTTAATTATTTGTGCTGGCAGTGCCAGAGGAACCTACCATTTATTTATATGGTTAAATCAGCTGCAGATGTGGCTGTGCTTTTCCCTTCATTCCTTCTTTCCTTCACTGTTGGCATTTCTGACATCTCCAGGATGTCCCCCCCACTCCCTCATTCAATGAGGGCATCTGAAAAGCATTGGGAAATGGCCTAGTGATCCCTCTCCAGTCCTGTCCACAGGGATGGGCATCCCACATCACTTTCAGAGGACTATGCCATTCTCCTGCTCAAAAGCAAGGGCTTGACAAATTAAGACCTCAAAAACCAGGAACTGAGAGGAATAGGAAAATTTCCTGTGCACAGGAGAGCTCCTCTGGTGAAGGAATTCCTGAAGCTGAGACCTCACAGCTCACAGAACCTGTGGGCACGTGCTGGAGGAACGGAGTACCACAGGGAAGGAGAATCATGCTGTTTTCTGAGAAGCCCAAACTAATTTTTATCCCTACCAACAAACCACTCCTCTTTTATGCTTTTTTTTTTTTTTTTTTTTGAGCCTGTAAGATACTGAAGTGATCTCTGCTTCTCATTTTTTTGGAGGCAGGGACTGCACGGAGCACTTGTCTAAGCGGGGCTCTGGCAAAACCTACTGCCTGGCTATTGCTGTGACTTGCTTGCATCAGCCATGTTTTGTAGTTCGGGTTTATCCCTGTGAAAACCAGGCTCAGCACCAGCTTTCAGCATTAGCCAGGTGACACAGTGAAGTCAGAGATGCTTGTTTGACTTTCAGAAACGCTATCCATTTTCGCAGTATTATTTTTCCACCCGGTATCATGTTTCTTTCCTTGAACAGAATTTGCATAAGCAGGGTACCAGCCGCTCCAAGCAGCATGCCAACATTGTCATCAGAAATCAGGACAAATATTGCTCTACCCCTTTTGGCAGGAGAAAGCAACCTCTTTCTGCTTTACCTGGAAGACAGTCATCAAGACTAAGTATCCCTGGGAAGAAACTTAACGCTGCACCCAGAAAATCTGCACTTCAGATCCTTTTGGACAGGTACCGATGTTTCCCAGTACCATTCTAGGATGCTTAAATGATGTGATAATAAGTGGAGTAGAAGCATTCAGGAGGTAGGACCGTTAGGAAGCGACGATCCGCTTTTGAACTTCCAAGCGTACCAACAGCTGACGTTCACGTGCGGAAACCGCGTTCGCGCTTGGAGAGCTGGAATGAGAGCGGCGCCAGCGGCGCCAGGTGCTGGCTGCACCACCCCACCAAGGCAGCCCAGACACTTTTCAAAGCCAAACACCACCTCTCTAAGGGCATTTCCAAGTACCATTCGTAGAACTCCCCTTGGGGAGGCTGGTCACAACATGACTGACACGGTCTCTTTAAGCTGACCCATGTATGAGGAGGGTAACTTGGTTACTCCGATTTGCTTTGTAGCAATCATCCACTATGAACACCACGTCATCCTATGTCGCCCTGATTTTTTCAAGTTTTCTAAAAGCCTTCTGTGTTTGCATTTTTCTCCAGAACTTTCTCACACACTTTGTGCAAATAACTTATGGTTTACATTCTTTTATGGAGGAGGAGAAAGCTGATGGGCTGTTGGTTTGGCCAGTGGCATTGGAAAGGTGGCACTGTCATCCTGCAATGCCACTGGCCCACGGATTTGGTATATAAGGAGATGGAGTCAGAAATTAAAAGCCTTTTTTGTCCTGGAACCAGCTGTCGTCTGTGTCGTGCTGTTCGGGTCCTAGAGTGACAATCCTATATTATGTGAAAAGGTAAAATATCCATGAAACTGTTTCACCTGTACATTTGTTTGTACATTTGTTTCACCTATACATTTGTATATATGCAAAGGCTCAAGATGTATTTAAACATGCATATTTATTGTATTTTGTTAGCTATCCACATTTAGGGGGGTTTTTTTAATGCTTTGTTTTTCTCATAAAAATGCACAGAAGCCTAAGCACATGTACATATGTATGCATGCATACAAAGGTATAGCATGCATATTCAATAATATGCAGTGTGTCTATAAATATATGTGTATACATATATGCATATATGTATATACAGATTTACACAGACATATATAAATGTACGTGCATGTCTCTACCTATCCATATGTATGGGCATATGCTGGGTGTATAAAATGACTGACTACCCGAGCACTGTTCCAAGGCACACTGAGTCCCATGATACAGACGATGAGCCTTCACAACAGCTCCCAGGCTAGACATGCAAGCAAGTCCACTGCGACATAACAGCATTCTCCCCCTTGTACATTATGAGCTGCTTTCATTAAAATTCAACAAATTTTTTAAGAGTTTGTTGTTGTTTTTTTTTTTGCAGCCACTATCCACAAGCCTTATTCCTCTCCTGCTCTCAGTAAAGCCATCGTCCTCTCTGCCTGGCAGCCAGCTTCTCCTGGGGCAAGGGCAGCATAACCAAACCAGATTTGATTATTTGGTATAAAGCACTGATTGCTGGCTTTATTGCCATTGATGTGGCACACCCAGAGGACCTGAAATATTTTTAAATTATTGCTAAAATGACTTCTTATGTCTTATTCCATAGCAGGCACATGGCAAACAGCATGCAGGTTCTTCAGCAGCTCACTGAGCCAGCTGAACTACATATAATTTTTGTGAGTTCTGAATGTATAAAACAGCCTGTCTGCTAGTTGGTGATGGCCTTGCTCTGCAATGTTTTGGCACCTCCCTGGTGTGGCTGTGCTCGCCGAAGGGCCGTGCTCCGGCTGCATGCCTCGCTGCTGGGAAAAGTGCTGGAGGCTGCTGGGGACAGGGTTCCAACCCCTCAGTGCTGCAAGCCACCACAGTGCCATTTTGAATTAAAATATTTATTCCTGACGTCTTGCAAGAGGGGAAGATAAAAAAAAAAATAAAAAGCAAAAACTGGCCATAATTCAAAGTCTCTGCAAAGTCACTGGGAATCTTCCAAAAGGCTTCAGTGAGAGCAGGATTAGCTCCCCTCATATACACATAAAATTTGTTGTCCTTTGCATATCAAAGAGGTGAAGCCTCTGTTCTCTTCAGCTATTGCTTTTAGGTGTGCTGTGAACAGAGCATAATCTGTCCAAAAATAAAAATACGGGCATTGACAAGGAAGAGTAGCTCAAATGCTGAGACAAACTTGGCCACGTTCCTGCAGCACCAACAGGGATGTGGGCTGGCCTCTAGATGCCATCTATAATGTGATTTGGACACTTGTTTGAAAACTCTTGCTGCATCTCCTTTGTTGCTTATTCTGATGAACCCTTCCTCATCCTCTCCTCTTCCCCCTCGCCCTCCCTCCCACACGTGCAAGGATGCCACATCACAGCCAGGCTGCAAAGGGCTGTCACACCTCTAGATTTCTCCCAGCTGCAGTAGCAGATACTAAAGAATCCACAAAAGCAGGAAACATTAAAATGGCAAAAGGAAAACTTCCCAGGCTGGGGTGCTTGTTGAACTGAGGGGCTTCACACAACTCCACTTCTCAAATTACATCTTCACTGCCCTTCCCCATAAATTCAGTCAAGTCTCTGTAGATCAGATATGACTTTACCTAATACGTAATTTCTGTGGATTTCTCTGCATCCCTCCTCTCTGGGGAGCTCTTCACTGATGCCTGTGTATCCCATTGATACATTAACTGTGGAAATCTGGCCAATAATTAGGCTGATGAGACAACCTATTAAAAGGACCTGAATTCAGCCAGATCACCCATGAGCTTCTCATGACCAGAAGGAGCAGTGACAAAAAAGTGACAGAACCCAAGTTGACCCCCACACCCCAAACCCTCTTTTCTCAGCAATTTGATCAAATGTTGTCTGGGAATGTGAAGAACCCGTATGCTGTTAAAGAAAAAGCACATTCATTAAATGGGGTTTTATGATAGCATTGAACTGAAGAGTCAGTGCTGGAGAGGTTTTGCTGGTCTGGCTACATCCAGGCTGTGTGGTGATATCCAACAGAGTGGTGAAATGGGAGCAGAAGATACACTCATATATACATGAACACACATGTACGCATAAAATCCCACTGTGAATCTATGAAAACCCTGAGCATGAGCACAGGCTGGTCTTCATTAGCGTTTGGACAGAAAAAATCCACTTCCTTGTCTTATTTCGGGATGCTCAAAAACACCAGCACTATTTTGCAACTTCTTGAAATATTTTCAGCATGTGCCTGGCCCAGCTTTTCTATGCACCCAGGAAATTATGGAAATACAGAAGACTGATGGAGCTGCTGAAGAGAGCAGTGGCATGGTTATGCCCAGACCAGCAAACAGAAGAGCATTTCCATTGCATGCTGAAAATTCAGATTCTGTCCAAGCCTTTGGAGAGCAGATGTCAATTATGAATCACATGATTACTCTGCCATATTTTTCTGGGTTATGCTCATTGACTTAGATAAGGTATCATTTTTCACCTACAAAATATGCTGCATATACAATAAATAATATGCACACTACCATAATAAATATTCAGTATATATGGTGTGTGCATTATAGTGGTCCTGGTAGAGTTATAGCAGAACAGTCAAGGCTGAATTGGCATTTTCATTATAAAGGCTGATAATTCAAGATCAGTAGCAAAAGACAATGAAATACCATCTGCTCTCACACAAACAGCTTTTACAGAGGAGTTTTAAGGTCTTGATGCAAGCAGTTCTGCAGAGAGGACAAAAATGAGAGAGCTCCTGAGACACTGTCTCTCACTGTCAAAACCTTTCATCTGATTTTGTTCTCACTTAGATGGCAGCTCATGCTTTTCCTAAATCTCCGACTTCTGGAGCCAGAAGATATTGTGAGCACTAGTGTTCTCGTAGGAGATATAAAGAAGTGTTTCCTAGACTTACTGCCACAATAAAAAAAGCTTGTAAATGCAAACTCTGCAGCTCACCAACCAATACACAGATGGGGTTAAATAGTCCTCTCTGCCATGCCTGGACTTCTCGACACAGAGGAGCAGCAACACACCCTCAGCACTTGCTGAAGGCCAGGATGGTGTGGGCTGGGGCTGGTGATGACCTCTTCCAGTGGTACCAAGTTCAGTAACTGAACCACTGTAACCTTTTGGCAATGTCACATAGTCCCAAAGATCTGGTCTCTTTGAACTGAGAACCACTATTTCCTTTTAATGCCATTTCTGTGGGAGCTTCTATGTGATGGCATGTCAAGAACTCAGTTAAATACTGCTGACTGACCCAGCAATATCACTGGCTTATACAAAGCCATTTTTGTAACTGTTTTATGCCTTTTCAACTTCTTTGTGATGGCTGCAGCCCTTCAGGTGGAGGTTGCACAGGAATGGCTTCATTTCAGCAGAAGTTTTCGGAGCATTGCCTGGAGGTGTTCAAAATGGGGCTGGATGGACCCAGGTGAGCAGCTTTGCTGGTGGGGAGGGACAAGGGGTGTTTTCCACCAGAGGGTGTTAAAAAGAAGTGGGAGACTTGGTGGTGGGTGACAACCTCTTCTTTTAGCACATCTGCTTGCAGAGGGCACGTCTGTTTACACCTTGAACTAATCACAGTGACAACACAGCAGTGAAAACCTGGGTGTGGGAAAATCCATGGGAATTTTGCCCAGACATCTCCCTTGAGCTGCTAGACTCACAGTTCAAATGTATTTTTTTTTTCCCAGTATATGGTACCTTTCCCTCCAACAACCAAATTTATGCAGACTATTTAGCTCAAACCCAGGAGGCACCTAAGCATCTTCCCCTCCACACATTTCCCAGGGCAATAAAAGGACGTTGATGCTGCAGGGTGCAAACACAGGTAAGTGGAAGGACCCACCTGCGACCATGTAGCAGCTCCTTGCCCATCCTGATGTGTCTAACAGGTGAGTTTGCCCACTTTGTAATTCCCTGCTTTGCTGGCTGGCTCTGTATTGATGATAAGTATCATTCACACATCATCACAGCCCCAGTTCGGCAGCCCTTGAGCCTGTTTCCAAAAGAAGCTGTCACAGACAATAAACACCAAAGTAACCCCACTTCCAATTTAATTGTTTTCTCAAAATATCACTAGCAATTAGACTATATTAGCAACAGATTGTTTGCAGTAGCTCATTCTCTCTGTCAAAACTGGTTTCTTTCTCTTTTACAATCACACAAAACATCTGAAACTAGAAAGTACCTAGGGTGGTGGTTTGATTATTTTTTCTTTGAGTCAGAACCAAGTAAACAACTGACATTACTTCTACAAAAGCCAAAATATCTGGAAAACACAGGATAAAAATATGGGATGGCTGGGATTTTTTTTAATGTTTACAAATTTATTGTGGAAGTTTTAAGAAAATACAGTGACAGCACTGCCTGCAGTACAGTAGGAAATGACAGTCAATAAATAAAACTAAAGGACTGTGCAATAAATAAATACAAGACTAATATAATATGTTTGCAGCAGGCCGATCAGTTTTAAATCCTTTGCCTAAGGCTGACTTTTACAATAAACAAACCACGCCTGTATGCTTTTCTCTATTGGTGCTGGATGAGCCCAGTTATTTATGGTTGGGCTCACCTTGTTCCCATGAGATTTTTGCCCATCTCGGTCTTTTTCCCCTTTAAAAAAAAAAAAAGAAAAGAAAACCCCAAGCAGAGAGTAATCCCACCCAGGGGAAAGGTGCACCTACTCTCTTACTGATGCAGCATTTGGGCTTTGGGGAGGTGTACTGGGTCCACAGAACCACAGCGTGCGTCCCCCTACACTGGGGGCAGCCAGAGCTCTCCTTATTTCCCATCCGTGCCCTTTGCTGTGCTGCTTGTGTCAAACTGTGTCCCACGGTGTCTCTGGGGATGTTTTTTTCCGAGGCCAGCTTAGCCAAGTGACCGCAATCTTTTTTATTACCTTTGGTGAAAAACATTAGCCCTTTCTTTCAAGCAGCGCTGCATGGTCGAGGGGGCTTGGAGGGCTCCAGACAAACGTCTGCAAAACCATCTCTGCCTCAGTGGCTGTGATCACGGGCTAGGTAATTTGTTTGATTAGAGCATCCGTCTAAGACAAAGAAAGCGTAGTGGAGTGAGTCAGGCTCTGGTCTCATTTACAGGTCTGGAGATGCATGGAGAAGCTATTACAAGTGACCTGTGACCTGGCCCACCCTCAGGTGAAACGGCTTTGCCCAGTCACCTCCTGTTAGCCTCAGCCAAATGATAGGCTTCGGGGAGCCCAGGACGCGCCCATGCTTCAGCAGACAGACAATATCAGACCCACCGGCCCAGCCCTGAGCTATGCAGATGCAAAAGCAGATGAATTTTTTAAAAAATAATGGGCTTTCAAACTTAATATGGCGATAGTGTTACTTACAACAAATCTGTCTGCAGTTTTGGGGCCGCAGAGATAAAAGCCCTTAGGAAAAATGTCAGTGGCTTGAGTTTATTTATATGTAAGGTAACCATGAAAAATGTCGGCATACCACTAATTGTAGGGCATATTTATTCTGCACAAGTTGTTTTCCACATTAGCACAGTTGTTAAAATGCAGTTTTGCCTCAGGAATATTATAACTTTATCTTCTGTAATTATAAATGTGGATGTTACTGGAGTACTATATACATTGAAGAAGAAATGTAAGAAATGGGCACTGCAAGGAAGAGAACAAACAAAATTTAAAATGCGATGTAGTAATTATATGTAACATACTTGGGAAGTGGGGAGCCACGGTTAACTAGAAAAGCAGCTAACATTGTGTTAGATCCTGGCTCCAGATTTGTGTGCCTTCTAACTTCAAATCTCTCCCACGGTTTTCCACTCAAACCAACTAACTAGGACCAGTTGGCAAGGCAAACGTTTATGTGCAGCAGCACATTAATCTGCCCCGTGCAGTCATATTAGTGCAAAAGCAATTTTACTATGAGCAACTAAACACAGAAAGCTGGAATGCAATGGCACAACGGACTTATCATACAGCAAATGTTTAATGAATGATGATTTAAGAGCATCTTTTGATAGGGTAGGGGATACTGCCTTGAGAAACGCCTGGCAAATAAAATTCGACATTTTCCTTGTGGTGTGAAGAGGCAAAATTTAGACATGATTTGCTCATGTGGAGCAAATTCCCAGCTTGCCTGGGAGCCAAAGTTTTCTCAAGAAAGTTATCACTGTGAGTGGGACTGTAGTGGTAACAGCAGCCTGTGGAGCAGCAGGTGCATGGGCCCATTCCATTGCTTCCACCTCTTCCTTCACGTTACACGCACCCCGGGTAAGGTGCCTGCACAACACAGAAATGTTGTTTGATCATCAGAAATGATGATCCCATACACAAGTTTACATACTGGGACCAGGAATTCGTTTCTTCCCTCAGGGAGGAGCCATTTAAAGGCACAGAAAAGCGCTTGGTAGCATTTCAAGGTTTTTGAGTTTCATTTGTTTTAGTGACTCCTTATATTTACACCAAAAAAGCAGATCACGCCATTCTGAGTTTAAAAAAAACAGGTAACATCAAATTTCCACTAATATCTTGGCAGGGTCCAAGTAGAAACATATTTGTCATACCAATACTATTCACCTGAGCTTATCAGCAAAAGCTCTGTTCATGAGCATTATTAGAAACCAGTCAGGTATAAAAAATACCTGGGAAGTTCAGTGTGGTCAGGAGGTTTGTCAACCGAAATCCTGGAACATTTTCTTTCAGTTCCCCCTTTAACATCCTGTTCCATCTCTCATCCACTACAGCCTTCTTTTTCCCCTTTATTTTCCCCCTCCAAGGATTCTTACTGCCCTCTAAAGGCTCCTGATACTTCAATTTCCTTTCTCCTTCCACTGCATCTCCACCCACGCCCATCCTTTTTTCCCTCTCCTCAAGGTTTTGGCTATATCCTGTTTTGCTGGATGGTGCAAATGAAACACTCCAACTCTCCTACTTTTTTGCTCAGGGATATCTGTGTTCAAAGGGAAATATGGACAGTGATGTACCCTGAGAGTCAATCAGAAAAACAAGGAGAGGGTCCATTGAAAGACTTGGACTTCATGGCACCCAATCTGCCTAAATTCTTTTGTCCTGAAACTAGGCATGCTGATGTGCTCCTTCTCATTTCCTCCAAACACACTGATCATTCTTTAGACCTCCCCAGACCTAACAAAATGGAGGCTCTATCACAGATGAAAATCTCCAGCAGGAACAACTCTGCTAGAGCTTCACATTGCAGACCATCCCAAAGTGCATAACCCTGAAAAGTCATCACCTCAAAGGGCTGGAGGGGATTTCCAGAGGTAAATAGTGCCGTCCCTGGCCCATGGCACCTGTGTCATTCCTGACAGAATGCTTATCTTTGGGGTTTTCAGGGCTGGAAATGCTGCCACCCCCCCAGGCAGTGTCTTGCAGTGCATCGCTGTTCTTATCACAAGAGGTTTTAACCTGAATCTCTCCTACTGCAATTTAAGCTCATTACTTCTTGTCCTATCTTCAAGAGGCTTGGAGATCTGATTATTCTCTTCCTCTTTGCAGCAGTCCTTTACATTTTTGAGTATTGTTTTGTTGTCACAGACACTTCTCTGCACCAAAAGCACCATCTGAGGAGAGGTTTATCTCTCCGTTGCTGAAGCCAGCATACTTTTGGTTATAATGTCCACTGGCAGCACTTCTATTGCAAATTCACTTTACAAAATGAACTGAAAACTAAAATGAAACCTCATTGAAAAGCTCACATTATGGGAATTTATACTCCCTCTTTGCTGTGCCTTAAAATACAAACAAGACTATTTTTGACTTATGTGTAATTGAAATAAAAATAAGCAGACATAGCTTTGCCAAAAGCCAGTGCTGAATACTCATCATTTAGGACCCCAGGAATTATCATCTGGACTTAGAAATAATAAAATTTCAATGATACATATGAAGCTCTTTCTAATCGTCATCTGGGCTTGGTTCTCTCAGAGCTTGACCTGGGCTTCTATTCACTTCAGTCAACTATTCATGCACCAGAAAATTAGATGTCTTGTCATTTGCTGTGGGATAATGGGCATGGAAAAGCCAACACATCTATTTAAGGTGGCATAAATGTCCCCCTGAAAATGCCTTTTTTTTTTCTCCTAAGAGAGTGCCTAAGCATTAAAGGCTTTCAGAACAAAACCCACAGTGGAGCAGGGTATATTTTCAGACTTTCTCCCCAGTGAAGCAGCATCTTCCCTGTTGGTACACTTGCTTGATGCAGAAAAAAAGCAGGTATCCTCACAACATCTCACATCTCCAAGGTCTTTAATAAAGATGACAAACACTAAAATACCCATGACAAATTCATCAGGAGGTCAACGGCTACTACAGAATACTGCATTTCTTATTGCTTTAAAGTAATTCAGTCTACAAAAAGCCATGTTCACTTCAGAGGTGCTCTGCCACTGAATGTCATTGACTCAGGAATATGCTCCTGTTGAGGAGCAGCCTGATGGGTACTTTTCAGCTCCCACAGGCACTTTCTTCTTACGGCACAGTTTTAGGAGCTACAACCCTTAAAACATGAAGTTGCCTACGTTTCAGAAGAGAAATGGCTGCTCATCTGCTTTACTGAGGCCCAGATTCTGGCTGACTTTCTTCATCAAGTACTGAGTTAGCATATGCTGCCTGCTCTCAAGCGTGGTGGACAAGTTCCGCACACACTTAAAGGTGCCTCTTTCAGAGGGACTTGAAAGCCAGATAATTTTGAGGCCACAGGTTTGGCCTAAGGTTCTTGCCTTGGTAAAAAAGTAAAAAGCTGCATGGAGGGAAAGGAGATAAAATTCCCACTGGCGGGAGGGGGGAAATAATGAACTACTTAGCTCAGTAATTAGGACTTTGAGAATGGTTAAATACTGAAAACAGTCCACATCATACAGAAAATCTCTCCCCCGTTGTTTTGTTTTGGAAAACATCAACCTACTTCTTCTGAGGTTGTAGCCAGGTGGTTGTATTCACTAATCACCAATGAACATATCTGCATGAACTTGTCTGCTTGTTTTTTGAGAAAATTTATGTAATCTTTTCTGATGTGTACAGGCCCCGTAAGTCCAACCCTATGTGCCAAAATGCCCAATTTTGACCAAAATGGCTTTCATCAACTCAAAAAGGAGCTTGTCCCTGTCCTCTCAATGAAGTTAAAATGTTAACAAGAGACTCTTACACCAAAGTGACAGAGCTCTGGCGCTTGCTGTTAGTAAAAGGTTCTTAAAATATGTCTAGTCATTTCAAACTAAAAGCATGTTTGATCTCAGCAATCTGCTCTTGGGCTTTCCACAGCGGTAAAAGCAGTCAGATAAACTTGCTTCTCAACAGATTTCCTTGCTGCAAAAAGCAAGCCAGAAAGTCATATTTCATATATATGTAAAATATAAATATATTAGCTTTTAGTCATACTTATTTATGCTGTGCTATTGTGATGCAAGATGAAAAAGTGAACACAGTTCAAAAGATACTGTTTGGATTCCAGACCTCCCTGTTTTTTTAGGAAAAATCCACTGGGGAAGATACTGGAACAAGAGCATAAAAGGGTAACAACAGTTGTGCTAAACTGTGGGTGTAGCCAGGCCATAATAACTCCTTGGCTACGCGTTTATTGAGGCAGTGCTGATAGTTTGCTGCATCTTGTAGGAATAAAACAAGCAGCTTTGATTTTCTTGCCCAACGCACGCACCGCACCCTTTGAAACCCAATCCAACCAAATGAAAAGGTTTGGATATATTGCCATTTAATAATTGCCTCCTGCTCACTGAGGAGTGAAGCTTTTTCTTCCCTTTCTTTCCTTTCCTCCACAACAAATTCTCACTAGGATTTTTTTTCCACTACAGACAGCAAACATAATTATACAACAGATCAGAACAGCTTACATAATGCCCTTTATAGAAACCTGCCTTACCTCAGAGGCATATTAGCATTTCTTATGGGTTTAAGGGGTGAGGGATTAATTACAGATTTTCAAAATATGCCTAATTACATATTTACTGGTGGAATAAATAATTCACATTTCATAACTTGCCATGAAATGACTACTTTCTTTTGAAGATTAAAAATTTGAGGCTTGAGGAACGTTAAAGTTCAAACCCTGAATAAAGACTCCTAATCCTTTATAGATCTGCATTTTACTCACATGAAAAACACAGCAGAAAGCCACTCTTTCACCTGAATGACTTGTAGACCCCTTGAAATTTCTCTCTTGGCAATCTATCAAACAAAATGAGCAAAACATTAAAAATGTGATTTGTTCATTTACTTTGGCACTTGGATAGATCATGTAGGATTTCAGGAAGCAGATAAATGACTTGAAAGCATGAGCTCCCCTGAGTCTTGGCTTTTCATTGGGTCCAGCAGCATCTCTCTGTACAGAATGGCGTGGGCAGTGGGTTGTAGCCTCCTCCCAAGGCCAGTGTGGGAGCTGCTGCTCTGCTGTGCCAGTGGCAACTGAGGACTCCTCACATCCTTGCAAGCCAGTGTGCCTTTAAATGCTTCATGGCATTGGATCATTTGGAAGCATAAATCAACTTGCCCCTTTCCTGACCTGCTCTAACATACAGCCAGTGGTTTCCTTCCTTATATTTTATTTTAGCCAGAGTTAGCAAGAAGAATATCCCTATAGCATTTAGGGAATATACAAATTATTACAGAAGGGTAAATAACTGCCTTAAGAAAGGAAATTACTGTTTCTGAACATTTTATTTATTAAAATAAAACCAAAACAAACTCACCTTCAAGAACAATAAATACCATGTTTAATAGCAATGGATACCACAGGAAGGAAAGGAAAGGGAAAGGAAAGGGAAAGGAAAGGGAAAGGAAAGGGAAAGGAAAGGGAA
>WAAG01068343.1:22796-32844 GCA_013390105.1 Tichodroma muraria | reverse complement strand
TTTTTTTTTTTTTTTCCTTTTTTTTTTTTTTTTTAATATATGGCTTTAATATAACCATATTCAAACTTTAATTTGGTATGCCTGGGATGGTAAATAGCAATGCACCACACTCAGCTGTTATTATGAAGAATGAGTTGACTATAATCTGTGTAATAGAACCACTCTCTTGCTAATACATCAAGCACTTTGCCAAGGACACTGCAGGGACACCACAAGCACCAGTCCCACTGTCACAGAATTTCTGCTCAGGATGGAAACATTTGCTGGGATAAGGGGAGAGTATAATTTGTTGTGACTAACAGATTTCATCTTTCGAAAATAAAAGTCACTCCACAGCAAAGCTTTTCTCTGTTGATCCACTTCTTTTACCACTGTTAACATATGAAAGCTGTGAGGTTTGCAGCTACCCAGAGCTGGGCCCCAGCCTAAGTTTCTCCCTGAACTTCAGTTCTTGACAGGAAAACCAAGAATGGATGATTTGACTGGAATGTGACACTGCACATAGGTCTGAGTGGAAGCCACAGAAGTGCACAGTCCACTGAAACCACACCTTGTCAATCAGTTCCTCAGATTGTTCTGAAAATATTTTGGTTAGCCAGCATCAAATTCTTGCAAAACGTCATTGAGAATTCACATTTCTCCTCTTTGAACTCTGCAGGAATTATCTTCAAGCAACAAAATCATATTGCCTGCCGGAAAAAAAAACAACCAAAAAAACCCCCAACAAAACCACAAAGAAACGAAACCAAACAGCACTTCTATACTGCTCATAGCACTGCAACATTTATGAACCAGTGAGCTTTAGTGAAAGCTGCAGCATTCAGCTTTTCCATGAAGCACGATGAGCTTTCCATAAATTGCAGCCACGTTTCTCCTAGAGGGATATGAATAAAGTCTATTTATGGAATATTCAGCAAGTGGTTGCAGGGTGAAAATACCACTTTTTTCTTCAAAAACTAAATTACCAAGTTTCTGTATCCTGGATTCTACTATTTTTTCTTCCTCTTCAAATCTGAACTTCTTTTGCACAAATACACTCTAACCATGTAAACTAAACTGACCCACATACAGCCTCAGTGCATTTTCTTTTACATGTAAACATGAAATAGAAACACTATAAATACAAACACATAAAACTGTGTCTAGAAATAGAAACAGCAACAAAGACGTTTTATGGAAAAATGTGAAAGCAGAGATCCTGAATATGGACATCCCTGAATGAATTCAAGGATGATCAGGGTAAAGGAACAAAGACCACTAAATATTGAAAACCGCCAATTTACCTTTGCCAGTTTGATTTAGGTAGCAGGAATATGTGCCATACTGTGACAATCACAGGTAATAATTGTTCACCCAGAATTCATTATGTGGTAAAATCTTATTTCCAAGGAAATCAAATATCCATGAGTCTCGTGTTTTGTTTTAACTTGATATATACAGAATTTGCATGGTTCCTGGACAAGGAGGGCGTAATTCCAAAATTATTTTTTCATAAAATAGACAAAAGAATGTGCATAATTAAGAGTCAAAAGCCCTTCTCCTACAACATGAGACACTTGAGCCTAGCTAAATGGAAAGAATAATAGTCAGCAGTGTATTTAAGTCAGGGATTCAAATATTGCTAATGCTGAAACGAATGATTGTCTTCAACCAACAATTAAAATTTTAAAAATCACCTGTTTTGAAAAGGCCTGAGGCTGTTAAAATTCCATGTGCCTTTTCTCTCTTGGCATGATAAATGCAGCCATCAGCTGACAGGATGTTCTACCATAGGTTCTATTACTAAGCTGCGTGAAGAGGCATTGGCAAATATTACTAATTTTATTTTAGGCATCAGCACAGAAAAGTAGCTGGAGAAGTTCTTTTCAAGAAAGTCTCTCAGTCTGTCCAGACAGATAAAATGCAGCCATCTTCCCAAAGAAAATGGGTTTTGAACCTCTTGAGAGGTCAACCATTCTCACAAAACTGAGCTCTTAGAAGATCTATTTCATGGAAGGAAAACCTAAACAATAATAGCATAATGCAGTTAGCTTGGCAACAAGCTTCCAGGAAAGAACCAAATCTCTAAAGAAAGTATTAGAGAAAAATTATTAAAATCTCTGAGATGGAGATTTTGATAGGAAGCATTCTCAGGGTGCCCAGGAAAAACAGGAGTTAAAAATACATAAAAAGCTATCACACGTACTGCATGACTTATTTATATGTATTAATACACTCCATTGCAGTACACACCCCAAATTTCAGGGACAATGAAAAATACAAACATGTTACTGTAAATACCACAAATTTGCCCAATGGGTTCAAGTAAATCTGAATTATTTTCAGTATATGTGCTGATCAGTGGGATAAATACTGAATACAAATACATGCTGCTTTGGATTAAAGCTTATTTTTCGTTTTTTTTTTAAATAAAGATCATGTTGTCACACTTCCAAGATGATGCCATATACTTTAGCAGATAAAATTACACAAGGAGAAAACAGTTCTCTCCGAACAAGGTTTCCTTTGTTAATTTTGCACCTTTTTAACACCTTAAACTAAGGCAACAGATTCCGAGCTCCCATTCTAAAAAAGCTTTTTAACTCTGACAATTTGTTTTCCCTTTCCTCACCATAAACCTAAGTTCTTCCTCTCACCTCAAATTCTAAATATAAATAATGTAACTACTGAAGAAAATCTTCAGTGCACCTAAGAGGCCTCTGCAGAGATCTGTGAGGAAATGAACTGGGAGAGTTGGGGTGGAAACAGGGAATCAAACCTGGCTCCAGCGCACGTGTTGGCATTGGGAAATTGCAAAACAGTGATGGTACCACTCCTTTCCAAAGCCTGACTTGGCATTTCTTTTTAATAATAGGACTGGCCCTGCTCTGAGTGGGGTCTGGAATGAATGATAACAGAGCTCCAGTCCACCGACATGGTGTAAATGCTTTTCAACTTCTTTAAAATTTTAATAGCTCTCTCACAATACCAAAATTCAAACCACACCAACCTCTCCAAAGCATCACAATAGATTCACAATAAAGGTGGAAGACAAAACCAGATATTTTGAGAGTTGAAACTTCAAGATTTGTCAGAAATTTTTTCCTTCCTTTTCACTCCTTTTTACTTTAGTGCCTCTACCTTTAAATGCTATATTCTGAAACTCTGGGCTCATGGAATTTAGGTGTGTTTGCAAAGCACTTAAAAAGTGGAATGTGACTACTAGGAGTGATTTTATAATTAAAATATCAATGTAATACATGGCATTTTTCATTTGTCTTTATTCCTGTTCCAAAACATTCAGCAAGAGTGCTAAATGAAAGATGATATGGTGCAGTCTACACAACATATAGAAGAAGGTTTAGATTAGATTTTAGGAAGAAATTCTTTCCTGTGAGGGAGGTGAGGCACTGGCACAGGTTGCCCAGAAGCTGTGGCTGCCCCATCCCTGGAAGTGCCCAAGGCCAAACTGGTCAGGGCTTGGAGCAACCTGGGGTAGCGGAAGAGGTCCCTGCCCATGGCACGGGGGTGGAATGAGATGAGTTTTAAAGTCCCATCCACCCCAAACCATTCTATGATTCTACAACTCTAGGAAACTAGAAACAGTATAGAAACTAAATAAAGTGTTTCCATCTGTGATTCAAAGCAAACTTCATACACAAATAACAACTATGCAATCCTCCATAACCTCCATAAACCTCCCACATCATTATGTGTGTATCAAATTTAACTCCAATTTTGTATTTCCAACCATCTGGGACAAATCAGAAACATCTGTCTTTATTTCAGCTGTCAGTCTAACAGTATGTTTTAAGATAAATCACCCTCTATGAATAATTAATACTGCTTTCTCAGATTTGTGATTATTAAGTCATTATTTGTTTGTTTTCAGTGATGATTAATCTGTTTTCCCTTCTCATTCTTAGTCATACAATTCTGGAGGAAAACGAAACCCTCAGATAACTTGCAAATTCTGGCTAGAACTGAGCAGTCAGTTCTTAAGAGCTTTGTATTTCAAAATATCCAGCTAAAAAGGTACACAGACCAAAGGACATCCTGCAGTGGGGTTTCCTGTGCACAGAAAGAACCCTGGGTTATAAATTACTCCAGCACTGGAAGGTGTTGAGGTTGGCACGCTGAAGCCCAGGGACTCAGGTGTTGATCATGAAACACAGTTTTAATGAGGATCACATAAAGAAGGGTTGGGATAGGAATGAAGGAAATTCCACGTCCTTAGCAATCAATTTCCTGTCTCTTTTTGGGAACAGAAGATCTGAGTCTGCAATTCTCAAAGCAATCAAGGCAATCATCCCACCAGCTTTTCCAGTCACTGATGCCATAGAAAACTATCAGCATTTCTCACTGGGTTTGTCTTCTGTCAGACTGGTCTGGTAAATCAGTACAGAGAATCTGCAACAAACTAGATAGTAAAAATACACAAGGTAATTTAGGAAATAATATGAAGACTTGGCAATGATAGGTGAAAACTGTTTCCAGATAGATCAACTCCTTAATTTTACTTACCCGGCAGCAATAAAAACACCAGAGCCAAAACTCGGTACACAACTGGGAAGTGGGGGATGCAAAAAGACTGTAGCAGCCCCCATCTTAGGTCAATAAAAAAATCCTCCTCAAACTACACTTGAGGAAGGAGAAGGAAAGCAGGTTGCAGGGTCAGGAAGACACTGGGAATTTGATATCCCATCTGAAGTTCCCCTGAGCCTCGATAATGGGCCTGGAATAAACTGAGCACAGATTTGTGCTGATTTTTCTGCAATTAAAAATAAAACCTCTTCCTAGAGGTGGCTTTTTGCAACTTCAAGATCAGGAAGGTCTCTGGATATAAATATTGCTGTGATGCAGAGGGGGATATTCAGAAGTCCTCTCAATCAGAAGGACAGAAGCCTAATGCCACCTCATTGCCAAGCCAGTGACAGGCAAATGGAACAACAAAATAGGATCTGCCAAAAAGCCAAACCACAACTGAAAGGACTAGTCTTATGCACTGAACTAAGATACTGACAGCAAGTCAGTGCAAAAAACATTTGCTTTGCTTATTAATCAGGGATGTTGCCAGAAGCAAAATCCAGTCACATAGTTTTAGTTCAATCTCAAAATGGGTGTGAAAGTCCCAGGTTGTTAAAAACCCTGCACAGGACACTCTGTTCTGACCAATCATTTCCTAAGCTTTATTCACCACCATTCACTCCTAATGCTTTTTCAGCCAGTATAATGAGTCATTCACTGGTTAAACCAGGAGGCTGCGAAACTGAGCTTCCCACTATATTACTGTCTTATTTCGTAGCCTGAGGCAAAGTAATGATCTTTTCTCAGTCTGTCTATATGTAATATGCACATTATGCTTCTCACAGGGATATGATTCGTTCACTGATGATAAAAAACATCTCGGTGTTCTCAGAAAAACAGCATCATAAATCCACAAGAGGTGAGCAACAGCGGGAAAACAACTGTCTTCCCATAGCAGTGCAGCTGGACAATTTAGAACTTGCAGCAAACTTTCTACCTAGAATTATACCATTCTCCAGTATTAAGTTCTTCAATATTTTTATTTAAAAGAACATCTTCCCAAGAGAGCTTCCAGCCTTATAAACATAATGTTGCCCAGAAGAAGAAAGTCAGAAGTTCATCCTGCCCTCAGAGAAAGATACCCATTTGACTGTTCCAGGACTTCTAATCTGGAGCCAAAAGGGATGAGATCTTCCCACGAATCCTGAGAGAAAGGGAACAGCAAGACTTGAGCTCTGCCAGCTTGGGAGAACCACACAAGCCCAAAAAAATGATGGAGATGCTGTAGAGCCATCTCCAATAAGCTGATTTGGAAAGCTGGCATGGGAGGAGTTCAGGAAAGTAACCAGATAACATGGAGAAGATAAGAGTTTGCTTCTGCAGTTAAACAGACTTGCTCATGTATTTTATTAAAATTCCACTGGAGCCTTGGTCAGCAATGCAGCTGCAGAGACTGATAATGACATTTCTTCAGACAGGCACAGTATGAGAGAGGAGTTCCAACAGTTCCACAGAAGGATTTTGCAATGGTTTTTTTGGGGAGGACTAGTTAGACACTTTATCTATCAAACATGTTATTTGCTCAGAGTCTAGCTCATATTTCACTTTCTTCTTAGATGCAAAGCATGATGTCCAAATTAGACATCAACATAGGCTTTACTCCCCCACACCACACCAACATTCTCCTTCCATTTTTTAAAAAACCTTTTATTGTGTGAAAAGGCAAAATTATCCTTTAATCTTCAACTTCTACTCCCTAGGAACAGATTGATTACGTTAGAAGTCACAGGTATTCCCTTCAGAAGCATCAAGGAATGTTTTGGAAGGAATTTTTTTGGCCTACTGAAATACAACTTGGCAGAAACATAGTTTTCCCTAATGAAGTTGTGTCTTATTTATCTATATTTGTCTTGATTACAACACAGAGGAATTCCGTGAATTAACAAAACCAGTACATGTTTCTGTGTAGCTACTTAGGCCCCTGTATGGAACAAGCCTGTAGGTGTATTTATGCAGCAAACAAATTACATATGTGGGCAGGCAATAGTAACAGTACCTTTTATCACATTTTATCTGCATTTCCAGCATGTCAACAGCACACAAGCGAGAATCTTGAACAAAGAGGAAGATTTTACACTGAGACTTGCTCATTTAATTGACAACAAGAACAACTAAGTTCATTTCCAAAACGCTTTACACTTTCAGTATCCCGATTTAGATTTTGTCAACATGAAGTGTATTACATCCCAAATGCTAAAATGCCACATACAGAGAGATGCAGTCAGATAAGGCAACCTTACAGCTCTTAATTCGTTACACATCTTGAATGATACCCAACCACAAGGAGGAAACCACAGCAAAAATGCATCTTAAGACTTTTCCAGAGATTCATGAGAGCTTTAAACAGACAATAAAACACATCAGCACTTACACTTAATACCCACCACCAGCAAGTCATCAGCTGTAAATGAAATACATTCACTTAACAAATAGGACTGGAATCACAAGTCATCCTGGCTATGCATGAGGAAGACAGCATTAACATTGACAAGACTCCCAAAATGAGCAAATTTAAAGGACAGGACAATTAAAATGTTAACCACTGCCCGCAGCCTGATTTGCAGAAGTGTTCCAAACATTGCCACCATCAAACAACTGCTGCTTCTGATGGGAGGGAAGTGCCAAGACCTTGCACTTTGTTTTCATTTGAACTGGATCTACAGCATAGGCTGGAAGTCACAGATTAACTCAAGTAGATAAACTGAGCTTTCCAGACACTGCTCTGTAACAGCCAAAAAAGTGCAGCTGAAAAGATGACACCCTCGGATGTGCATACACAGCTTTGCACTGGTCTCCCCACACCTCCCAAAACAACTCAATCTGTCTCTAATAACAATGCTTGATATTTCAGATGTTGCGACGAGATTTAAACTGAGAAGCCTAAACTGGAACTTCAGCTGTGTCAGGAATCGTTAATCCTTTCATAGAGTAACCAGGAGCCAAATCCATTTTGTGATGACAGACTGCAAATAAAGGGACTTGCAGGGCCATCAAACACGCCAAGAGCATCGCTGCAAGATGCAGCGTAGGTATATGAGGTCAGAACTAGGCCAGAACTATATCATTTCCATTTTTCATAAGGTTTGCCAAGTTCCAAATTAGAGGCAATCACATAAATCTCAAAACATGACAGTAAGAAGATAAAAACTCCCCTTGGTTAACAAATAAATGAAGGCAAGAGTATACAAGGCTCAGCTAAAGCAGAAAGGGGAACAGATAAAACCTCCCTCAGAAACAGAAAATCATTCAGAGAACAGTAGTTATAGGAAAGTTTTATATATTGCCTTCACTACAAAACAGCTTTGACATTTCCACTCTCTCACAAAAACTTTGTATTTAAAGTATGAAACTAGTAAAAGACAATTGTCAACTGCTGCACATCCATTGACTCTATGTCAGTACAGGCTGGAATGTCTACTCTGTGATTATTTTTAACCCATGTCTGCACAAGGAAGAAGCTCAGGGGAGAATTTAATGATTACAAAGTGTTTTAGCAACTGACTTGCATTGGATTTTACAAGTTTACAGCAAATTTGAATGTCAATAGGTACCAAATTTACCAGTTTTCAGTTTCAGGCCAAGGCACAACCAAGCTAGAGCGTTCGCCCACTGGACTCCAAAAGACCTTTCTTTGTTTTTACTAATCAAAACCACCGATGTTTAAAAAAATAAAATAAAAAATCCCTTTGCTTCAGAAATGTTTGTCTAATAAAGCAAATTGGGTGGTATGTGAACAGATAGCTGTGAAAGCAGCAACTGTGGGGGAAAAAGAAAAGGATCACATAGTAATTGTAACATTTCAATGAAGACACAACCACTAAAGTAATTACAGCTGGTGTAAGCCCTAACAGGAGTGAAACAGTCTAAGAAAGCAAGTGAGAATGCAAAGATAAGATTGCTCAGGACTAACGAGTACGAAAAGCATCAAGATTAACGAGAGCTGGAGGAAAACTCACATAGAGCAACACTGGCAGCTAGAGCAGCAAAATCATACGCATTTTCACAGAAAATGAAAACTATTTTATTTTATTCTAGGTCACTAGTCGGTGACCTAGAACTTACTTTCTTTCCCCACAAACACCTGGGCCGTGAAAACTACAAACATATGAAGCTGTAATAGATGTGAAAGCCATAAACAAATAACTTATCAATCTGCAGTTCAGATCATGGATTATGAGTTTATATCATTTTTTCTCACGTTCTCTGCTGATTCCCTTTGTAGTCCAAATGAGCCTCTTTCCACCTATTGTCCCTGTTCCTCCGACTGGCTCCTGTTTCTCATGATGGTAAAGCTGAATTAAAAGCTGCCTCCTGCCCTCCTCTGGGCCCACCCCGGGGGGTGCAGGACACACTGACTCAACCTCCCAGCCTGATCCCACCCAAAACCAGAAGCTATTATTTTTTTCTTGTTTGGTTTCAGTTTGTTTTTTCCTGCCGTTTTAGTAGGTTGAATTGAGTCACTGTGCCATGAAGTGACACAGCCAGAAACACCTGAGTTTCTTTCACATGAGGGATGAGATAATGTGACTCAGCAACATCTGGCAGTTTTGATAGGAACAAGCCATTAGTGCCTTGTCTTTTCACAAAGCCATACCCTCCCTCCTCTGTCTTTCCCTTCACCCAATGCCCATTTGCCTAAATCTCATTCAGTTATGAAAGATAATAATTGTAGAATTGAGATCCCTTCAGTTTCCCCAATTCTTTTTTAACAATCCTTCAATTTTTGATTTATTTATGTACTGAGGACAGGAGCTGCCTGTTAATGTGTGCTCACTCTGCTGCTGCCTGGCATGATTTTTGCAGAGGGGACAATTTATCAGTTATAACTACATGGATTTAGCCAAATACTGCATATACAAAAAGCTTGGGAAAGACGGTGTTAAAAACTGGTTTGGGTTTGCAGAAAGAGTAGAATTAAAATAATTTCCTGATATGAAAAAAACTGTTTTAAAAGGTATGGGATAATGGACTCCATGTGTCAAAAGAGGGGAATCTTCAGCAGCAAGACCTTGAATAAATTCTCAGAGAAGTACAATTAATTTCATTATACCCTGAGAAGAAAGTGTACCTATCAGTGTATTATTGTATTCATTTCCTATGCTACATGTTTGGTGAATAAAAAGGGTTACATAGCTTATTATTATTAAAATATGATGACAGTGCCTCTGTCTCCCCAAGCAGCACAAAACTCCAAACTCGTATCCTCAGAAAAGTCTTTTCATTTTTATAAGCCATCTGTCAACAGGCCATTTCTTCTCTGCCTTCTCTTTGATCATACAACCCTAATTTTCTCAATGTGGCAATTAATCTCTTTTCCCCTTGATTTTTATATAAAGATATTAGAAAACCCTCTGAAGCCTCCACACTGTAGACTCAGCTAATATATGCAGACTTGTATTCCTGTAATTATCCTTTTTCCCCCCCTCCTTTCTCCTTTCTCCCTTCTCCCTTTCACATATCATCTGTCATATCTTGTTTCAAT
>WAAG01068343.1:1389-22782 GCA_013390105.1 Tichodroma muraria | reverse complement strand
ACCTTGTTTCAATAGGCCCACATGATCTTATTGTGCTCACTGAGTACCTACCCAGTGTGCTACAAGCTGTCCTGTGCCAGATATAATCACCCACCACCCACAATTCTGCTCCTCAAATTACCAACAGAAATCTCCAGGCTCTTTTTCCTTTGGCAAACTCCACGTTGATTTTATGTCTCCCGTTCATGCACTGCACTGCTAAGAAAATGAATGGTGTAGATGTCAGGCAGAAAGGCATGTGCCTGAAATCCTTTACTATTTCAGCAGATTGTCTTTTGCTCACATTAGGTCTTATCTCCTTTAATAAAAAAATTAAAAAAAAAAAAAATCCTAGAATGAATCTTTTGAAGAATGGGTATTGAGACAGTCTTTGGGAAAATAAAATCATCCTCCTAAGAAGCAGAACATTTAATGTGATTGGATACATCACTCCCCAAGCATTCATTTCATGCACAAAATCCTTTTGGTGCATTATACCTTTGGTGTCACAATAAAAATATCTTCTTATTACTGAGGCATGATAAGAGAGTAAACAGCAGCTGTGTGATAGCACTGATGTAGCAGAACATATCCCCCCGAGGATTCTTGACCTTTCAGCCTTGGTTTTCAATGCTGCACCTAAAAATAGCTTTTCTCCACTGACAAACATTACAGCTCCATGCTGCAGAATAGCAATGAGGAGCTTTATGCTCTAATGGCTTTACTATAAATAGAATCTCTTCACTGCTAAAAGCTCTTCATTAAAAGGATTAGTGACTACAACACACAACAGGAACTGCCGATACCAAACCTCAGGCTTTGTAGCACAAGCTGATTTTAAATTTACTCGATTTTAAGGTTTATGAAGTAACTGCATAATTTGTTGAGTAAAACAGAATGAAAACCCCTCCCCCCTTCCATGCAATGCTTTGGAGGGCTGATTTTGATATAAAATTAATAATTTGAGGAATCAGCTTCCTACTGTTCTCATTTTCTCCATTTCGATGCCAAATTGACTGTATAATGCAATGTCAAAATGGAGCACAAAGTCACAACAAAACTGATGTCAGTGCTTGACCATAATAAATGATCAGTTCTCTGCTAGAGCAGAAAAATTCCCATTCCTGCCTGACTTCAGACAGGGACACAAATTCTCCCAGGGCTGGGCTGTGGCTCGTCCGTGCTGCAGCAGGAGTCACATTTTGGGACTGAAGTAGGAGGGTGACAAAGCCAGAGACGACAAGGTGAGTAGCAGAATGGGAATCCCATTTCCTATGTCAGAGTAAATACTTAATAAAGCCAGCATTAGGGGGTTAATTTGAGATACACTGGCAAATACACCAGTCGTGATGCCTCACAAATACCCAGCCATGGGAAGAAGAGCAGAGACAAAATGTAATTAAAGCAGAAATAGGACACATTTTTTAAGAGATGAGTTATCCCAACATGGCAACAGTAAAAGACTGACCAGGAAGTCCATCACTTCAAGGAAAAAGACAAACATTACTTGCCAAATGTGAGATAAAGTGACCATCTACAAATATTAGAAGACAAGTTTGTCAAATACTCTGTTAACAAAAACGTGTCTGAAGAATTCAGAGATTTTTAAACTTCACTGGTACAAATGGCGGTGAACGTGCCACCAGTCAGTCATGGAAATTCAACCCCTCTGAGAACTGATTGTATTTGAAGATATGCCATAACTTTGTATATCCACTGGGAAAAGGAAACTATTCCATTCCCAGGTGCAGTTTACTTGCTCCCATCTTAGCCTGGCCTACAGAGCGACCTCTCCATGATCCACACCAGCCAACAATCAGCAGTGCTCAAAATTAACCTCACAAATGGGCCACTGCATGTTCTAAGCACTGGTCAGTCCTGGGCACATAGAAGCAAGATTTCAGGCTCATATGAAAGGCTCTTTCTTGGAGCCCCTCCATAGGTATGTGAACATCTTATCTCAAATCATCCACCAGATAGAAGGTGATCAGAAGATACATACTGAATATCAGGCCTTCAACCCACTGATGTTCTCAAGGACAGGAACATCTGTCTATGGAGCCATTCTATTTTTTTTTAATTGACAAACCAGTGCACCATCTGATTGCCCATCAATGAATTCCACTCATGGGCCTTTGATTTTTATTTTTTTTTCCTGAGGTTCTGCAAATATGGTCTTGCTTCAGTACTTTTAATTTGTTTGAATTAGATCAGATGTGGTAATGTTATTCAAATTATTTTTTTTTTAATAAAAGTCACAGATCTGAATAGCTGAAAGCAATGGCACATTTAACTATATTCTGGGTTTTCCTCTTTTATATTTGTTTACTGTTAGAGAACAGAAATTTTATCAAACATAAACCAAATTTAGATTACCAAAATAACTAAGGATGGCTTTTCCCCCTCTGACATTTAGACAAATGGCAAATTTTGATTGCCTGCAAAATTTGCTAATATGCAGAACTGCATACTTTTTTCCATTTTAAATTAAAGGATTTGCTACTAACATGCCATATGCTATGTGATATGTTTAACAGAATGTTACACTTCTAATTGCATACCAATCAAGGCCTCATATTTTTCAACAATTAGGAGAGTGAAGTATAAATTTCCTCATGTCGTTGGTGCTTTCAGGCATCCAACAGTGCCTACAATATTTTAAACCACACTTCTTCCAAACTACAAACATAATTTCTCTTCAGTGAGAGACCTCCAGATACAGNTTACACCTAGTTTGAATGGAGTATGGGAACAGAAAAATCAGGAAACAGCTCTCCAGGCAGATCTTGGTAACCTTCACTTTTAGGCAGCAGAAGGTATCCAATCCTGGTTTTCACCATACAGTTTTCAAAAGTTTCAAAACATTTTATGCTGATTATAGCTCATTTTTTATTTGTATCTATTAACTCGCTTGCTGATATTCAAATTTCACTAACAATGATGAGTTTTCCCATCATATCATTTATTATTTGTAATGGAGCACGAGTGAGCTAACTAATGAATAGTGATATGACTTGGATTCATTTTAATCCCTATTTCAAAATAGAAAGAATCCCCAATGACTTTCCTCCTAGGCATTATCACATACAAGTGAAATTTTACAGAGTAAAATATTTACTTGTGTTTATTCCAGTGTTTGCAAACTTTAATAAATTCAGTTTGCCATCAGAATATGAAGTAATGAAATTAAAGACTGGAAAATCACTGCTTATAAAGGTAGTTGTAATGTGCTATTAATTGCCACATACCAGGTACTCAAATTTAATTTCTAGTGAAATGCTCAGGGCCAGTGGGAACTTTAGCAGTGGAAATATTTGAAGCTGCACATGTATCTCCTGTTTCATCAGTGTTATCTCAGAAAACCCCTTCACACAGCCTCCTCTCTAGATTTCTGGATGTCTGGAAAGGCACAGGAGTCATCACTGTACTATTTCAGTTTAAAGCTTCTTCTCAAAGGTGGTTCAAAAACTTAATTACTGCAAGTGTATGCATAAATAGTACAATCCAACAGTATTACCTAATGGTATACTGGGAATAAATATGAATGCTCTTAGCATGAACTTCTGGGAATAAAGACAGTAACTGAATAGTCAAGGGTCACATTTGGAATCTGTGCCACTGAGAAATGTCCAAAATCCACACAGAATACAGCGAGGTTCTAATTAGAGGAGTAAATTATAACACAAGATAACTGATGACACAACCAACCTGCTTCAAAAGTCCAAAGGAGCAATGTTTTAGAATCTGCAGGCCACTCAGTCTGAATAAAATGCAGTTCCTTGGCTAAATGACATCTCTGGTTTTCTGCAATTTTTTTGTCCCTTCACCTTTAAATTTAGACATGTAACAATTTTCTGCTGAGTTCATACCATCAAAATATCCAACTTAAGTTAAGGTTTGCTGATTATTATGGCACTGGCAAATAAACAGCTCCACAGTGTGAAACTCCAGTTGAATGACAAAGGTAAATGCCATCTGTGGTATTTTCCATAAATTAGGTAAAATGACTGGATTATTATCAAGTTGCCAGCACCAGAGGAATGCAAAAGACACTTTAAAGGAGAACAAGAAGGATTAAGAATGATACCATACCGTATGTCAGAGTTGTTGGTAATTTCACTCAATACATAGCCTAAGAAATGATTTATTACACGAACAGAAGGGTTTGTGAAGGTTAATCCTGCATGATGAACAAGTAGCTGGATTTTTTTTACTCTCTCAAAGTAACAAAAGAGTTTCATTGTCTGCCACCGTGCCTTTTGAAGAACAGCTTCCAGATTATCATCACCAACCTCTATTACAAGCTGCTTCCCCTATCAGATGTGTATCACTTCATGTCACAGTCCTGCTCCCTTCTGCTCATTTTTACTTGTCTGATTCATGCACTGCATTCTCAGAGGTACAAAACCATGTACTGTGACAGCCACAAAGCCAAAACAATTCCTCACAAGCAAACAATCCTGTATTGCCTCTTTGTCATTCCTTGTCTTGTGTCATTCCAGAATGTTTTTTACCTTTGTGTAGCATCTGTTTGTTCTGCAGGGATTTCTGAGTATTACTGACTCCAAACAACTGCACTACAGCCTTACCAAAAACGCAGTTATTGTGTAATGAAAACTAACATAAACTTGAAATTCACTTGCATATCTGGGGTTGCTAACAAATGTTAAATTTCCAGTCTATAAGGCTGATACTGCCTTATTACACTATTGGTCATGGTGCTGAGTACCTGAAACTTGAAATTTAATTAAAATTAATTTCTAATGATTGTGGTGTTTTAATTCTTCTGTATTTAATCAAAGTGACTACATAATTATCCATCTTAAACATTCAAGATCCTACTAGACAAACACTAGAGAGAAACAGCACAACTTGTTAAACAGTATTGTAGCCAGGCACCAACAACTCTCACATTGGTCTTAATTCATAAACTTTGGTATGAGCCAGAGGGTTTAACAAGCTGGATTTACTCCATCATTGCCTGCTTCAAACCTCTGCTTGTGAGACAGGCAATGCTGGTTTCAACAGCTTACATCATGTCCTGTGAAATACTAAATATTCGCTATAACTTGGTGGTTAATGAAGGACAACAGAGAGTCTTGGAAATGATAGCACAGATTCACTTTAAGGTGGATCATTAAGGATACATGTCAGGAATAATGCTACTGAAGATCTAAGCTTGTCAAGCAGATCTAAGAAAACAAAAAACACACTTTACACCAGACTCAGACAAAGGCTACTGAGATAATTGTGGGGTGAGAAATTAAAAAAAAAACCTTTGCTATCAAAGAGACTGGGAGAGTTAGTCCTCACTGCTGTCTCAAGATGCACAAAAGAAAGAGCAAGAGTGATAAAAGGCAAACATCAGAGACTGAGAAAAGCTATTTAAACTAAAGAACAATATTGACATGAGAACAAAAGAGCTGGAAATGAGTCACAAATAAATTTAATCTTGAAATTCCTATTTGCAGCAAGGATCTCAGACGGAGCTCAATAAGTTTACAAAAGGCTCTCCAAACAAAATTATATTGAGACACCTTCTGCAGTCTACTGAATTAAATAACATGAAGATGTATATTTTATGTTATGAGATTAATTTAAAGCAATATGCAGACAAAGCACAATCTACTAAGTATCCATGAGCAGAAATCATCTCCTTCAAACACAGCCAAAATGTTTAACAAAACCAGTTCATAATTAGCGAATGGTGAGTGCATTGCTGATTAATACCTTCATTAGGAACAGATGTTCGGAAAGTCACTCGTTGATCCAGCGAAAATACATACAAAATTATAGTTGCTAGGAAAACAGAAGAGGTCATTTTGACTCTAACAGGAAAAACTTCAGGTTGTTCACTCCAACTGACAGCTGCTCACTGACTTTATTTCCATCCCAGTCTCAGACCTGAGATTACATTTCTCACTCGTTTTTATTTTCTGTGCTTCACAACTGCTTTTTTAGCTATTTGGTTAGTGAGATAAACCTGGATGTTTTCTTCCTGGAAGCGAAGCATGTGTGGGAAAAGAGAGGTGATGCAGTTGCTGGGAGTTAAGCTCTGTGAAGGAGCTCAGTGGGCAGGACAGTGTGGACACCCACCCCAGGGGTGTCAGCTCCTGTTTTGGGGGATTTATGCCTGGGCCTCAATTACTGGGCACAATGAAGGAGCTATAAATATGTCTCATTTTAGAGAAAGGTTCCAAGTAGCCCAATGCAAAGGTGCAAAGTCGTGTTTTACTCAGCCTGAGCTCTGAGTAAGGCCAAGCCCCAGCCAAGGAGCCCTGCCAGGTCTGGGCTGCTGATTACACCTCAGCAGGTCTCCAGCTCAAGTCTGCAGCCTGTGAGCAGCGTCAAAGCAGCTCTGAGACTTCATGTCCTGCTAAAACAAATTTACTAAAAGCTCCCACAGCTGGGAGCACTGATGGAAGGCTTCCCACCAGAACCATCCCAGGCTGGTGGCACGTCCTTCTGAAGTTTCTGATTTATGGTCTCCAATGCTTTTAATACCTGGGTTTTTCCTTTGACTTGAACAACTCAACCCCATCTTTCACTCAGAAAACTGACAGTTGACTCTTTATCAAAGCACAGAAATGTGATTATCCTTTGACACTTCTTTTAATTATTGAGGATTGCTCCTACTGTCTTTTTTACTTTCCTGAAGTTTTCACATGAGGCAACCAATTACTTCTCTGTGTAATTCCAAATACTGTAGAGACATTTTACGCTTTCCATAGCCTACTAACATTTTTAATTGACTCTTCCTTATTTCATCTTATGTGTCTGGCCTTTATATAGAAATTCTGTAACAGCTCTGTATGTGTCTGGTACTATTGAGCCACAACTTCATATGATACTATGCAAAATATAACGAATAATAAAAACCAACTTGAGTGTCATTTGACAAAAGCCATTTTGTACAAAGCCATCCTACAGAATGCATTTGCTCAGCTTCCCTTTTATATGGTGAGATGGAAAAAATGTCTCTTCTCCTTCTGTAACGTTTTCTAATGTATCCACAGGTAATGAGAAATATTCCTAAAATGACCCTGAATTTCTGCTTAGTGAGAAACAGACATTAAATAAAAAGTCCAAGTTCCCTACTGAGTACATATTATGAATAAATATACAGAATTACAGCTCAGAAAAGATTTTCTGTTTCACTTTCTTCTTTTGTAAAATCAAATCAATTAATGATTCAAATCGATCAAATGAAATTAAATTTATTATTTAATTAAATTTATTAAGTTTCTTAATCCAAAATAAACTGGGATATGAAATAAAAAACTAAAGTAATATCTAGTTCTGATATTGTTTTACTTAAGGAACAACAGGGAGATGCAGTAGTGTGGGAGACAGTGGCACCTGTGACAAGGCAGAAATGCCTTGGGAGGGATCTCTGATTTAGTCACTCCCCTCAGTGTCCTTGTCCATGGAGCTGCTGTCTCTCATCTGAAGTTCCTTCCCTTATTCCCGAAAGTTCTGTACCCCCAGTTTCCCCGTTGGTTGTCTCCCTTTGTTCCACACCCCCACTGTTCCTCCATTAGTTCCGAGTTATGTCATTCCTCTACACCTCTTTCCCTGATTGGACCCTTGTGCCTTAGACCCTTCTGTTGCCCCACTGTTATATACCCCTAACCCCCCCTCCTAACTTTTGCTCTTCTCCCCTGGACCCCTTCAGCTGTGGTTGTCCTCCCCGTCCCGAACCTTCCCCTTCTCCCCTACAATAAACCCAGTTGGACCCTCCAAGCGAAGAGTCCTCTCGCTCTCTGGTGAGGCTGCCATTACTCCATCCGGGCTCGGGCGTCTGGTGGGCTGAGGGACCTGTCGCTGCCACCTAGAGGGGGACACTCTAGGGAAGGCGGGCACCCCGACAGCACCTGCCCGGGCGTACCTGCACAATAGGTTAAGAAAAATCACAGGGTTTTTTTTGGAGGGAAAAAATCTCATATGCTAAAAAATAGACAGCTAGATGTCAAATTTGAGAGAGACTGAAAAGGAGAAAATGAGAGGACATGAAAGAGAGCACTTCAGTCCAAGCATATGTTTCTTCATACAAATTTGTCTGCTCTGGTCTCTGTTTGTACTGCTGAGGTTTTGACAGTTGGAAGCCATTAATTTCAGAGTTACAAGGCTTATTGAGCTGGATTTATGGTCTTTGCAGTTGTTAATTCACTTCTGCTTCCTTGATGAAGTAAAGGACTACTTCAGAATGAACAATGAAAATGAAGCCGACTTCCCTCAAAACATCTGGAGAACTTCTGCTCATGGAAGGTCATGCTGGCCTTAACCAATGAGTCAAAATACATGTGGTGGGGGAAGAACTCATGGAAATAGTGGGGAAAATTGCTTTTAGTATAACAAAATAAAAGGAAAACGTTCAGTTTATCTTGATTAAGTACAAACTTCAAACTACAGCAGAGTATGTGAGAACTCCTACCAAGAAGACATCATGGTCCAGTCAAATGACAAATTTTCTTGGTGAAAAAGGGCCTGATGCCAAGCACAGCATGGCCAGTGGGGCAACTGCTTTAATTTACAGCATTCCTGGCTTTCAGTTCCAAGCATGTGCATTGTTTTTTTCAAGCGAAATAAAACAAAAGCTGAGAAATGTCAGCAGCCAGAGAAGGAAAGCTCAGTGTCAGCCTCTGGACTGAGGCCTCCCCTCCTGTTTATTGGCCCAAATCAATCTCACGTAAAACCTGTCCTACACAGGCTGTTCAGAATAATCCTTCACAACAATTAGCATATTTCCCATTTCTTATTCTCTTCACACTTAACTGTACAATTTGTTTAATTGTTGGGCAATTAAAATCTCACCTGATCAAAGAATTTTTCTTGCTTGTCTTGTTAATACTTACATCTTCTGATCTAATTTCCATTCTTTTAAAGTTGTCCAAAAGCTGAAACATATTTTTTCTAAATTTTTTATCAAAATGGTATTTTCTGTGTTAATCTAAGTAATAGAAATCTATTTCCCTGCAGATTCACTGATAGGTTTTCAGCAGCTACCTTACAAGACAGCTATTTTGTCTTTTCAATCTTCTTCCTTACAATTATCTTCATACAGTTTTTTTGAATATGTAACCCATTGTCATAATTATTACAGTAGCTTTTCATTTTTTAATTTGGATGTTCATTTAATCTATTATTCAATTTACTTCTAACAATACCTAGAAAATGAAGTACCTCACATAATTGCATGACAATTTGTCATCATTATGGTGTTTCTCAATCACCTGTTATAGCTTAACTGAAATGTCATAAGGAATACTCCTATAAAGAAGCAAATAAAGCATGGCTACTCTTTTTTTTTCCCTTTAAAAATGGTTTTGTAAATTAAATATTGAACATAGTCACTTAACACAAAAAGAAATGTATTAGGCATATGTGCCTGATCAAGCTTCAATGAGTTAACTTTCCTTCTTCCACGATGTCCTGTTTTTTATCCTTTTTTTGTATCTGATTAAACACCATTTTTTGGTACTTTCCTCTTCACTGGCATTTCTACTGTAACATTCTTCTAAACCCCTTTACATTGTGCTGAAAACCATCTGTGTTCTTATGCCAAAAGTTGCCCTACTTCAGCAATTTTTCTGCTCTCCTGGTTCTCTGATGGATTCCTGGAGAACAGTCAACTTTTGATTTTGCTAATTAAAAAAATGCATCTCAGAAATACTGCAACTCAAAGCAAGCAGACTGTAGGTGTTCTAAGTAGTGAGCAGAGAACTCACTCATCAGATTTTCTCAACTTCAGAGGACTGATCAAATTTTATTCAGTGTAATATCTTAATAGTATAAACCTGCTAAGAGTCTTCATTCCTAGATCACCTCCGAAACTTTCCATTTTCTTTTTCTGGTTTGATTTGAGCTCTTCTGGTAAGAATTTTCATTAGAGGTTTGGACAAATGTGACAACACCTTTCCTCACAGCTGACTTACTCTGGTAGCTCAGAGTAACACCTAATTAAATAATTTCTAAACACTTCAGACAGCTGAACTTGTAGCAGATTTCTGTGTTACTTGTCTCAGAACAGATAAACACCTTTTTTGGACTGTATTTCATCCATTTCATTTATGGCACTTGGTTTTTGAGATTATTGAAATGTTTTAGAAATACAGAGGGAGACTTCTGACCAAGACCTGCCATGACAGGATGAGGGGAAAAGGTTTTAAACTGAAGATGTCAAGTTTAGATTGGACTTAAGGAAACAATTCTTTACAATGATGGTGGTGAGACAGTGGAACAGGTTGCCCAGAATGTCTGTGGATGATCCTAGACCAGTACTTAAACTCCTCCACTAGTATTCATTACCCCATTTTTCCTCCCAGTCTTCTCATTGCTTCGTTAGAAGTGCTGGATATGAAGCAACCATTGGCACTCACACAACCTGTTTCAGGCCATTCCATAAGAGGTTTTGTTGATTTATTTTCACTTCAGGATACTCTCCTTATTCTTAGCATCTTTCCTTTGAAATCACTACCAATCTGGTTGTATCTGGAACCTTTTCTGTACGAGTTTTTCTTTTCAGTTTTGACTAAAAAAGGCTTGGGCAGGAATTAGAAACAACAGCTGCTTCAAAACACATCACACAATAGTGTGTTTTGACATGAGAGACCATTATTCCTGGGCCAGATGCCCCAGTTCCATCAGGTGAGTCCTTTTTTTCTGCGTACTACCCCAGTCCCTCAACACTTCCCAGGAACTAAAGCATGTTGCTTTCCTGACATTGCCAAAATATCCTCCAAAACAGCCTGCACACAAGCTGCTAAGATATAAAAGTGTTCCCACCTCTCATGGATCTTAAAAATAAAAATGAAAAACCTGAAGATTTTCCTAAATGGATGAGTGTTGGGGGTTGGGTTTCTTTCTTACAGAATTTTTTCCATACATTGCTAGGGAACTAATTACTGGGTACTCAGGAAAGACAAAGGAAATGGCCAAAATCAGGGGAGAGGGTGGCATCCCAGGACTTCACCTCTGGAAGAGCTGCTCTCTTGGAGGGAACAGCGAGGCTGTTGGTCTCTTGCACTGCGGGGAGATTTCACCGGCACCACCGGAGCCCAGCTGGGAGTGACCCAGCACCGTCTGTCCGTGTGTGCCCGGGAATTCGGATCCTGCTCTCTCCCTGCTCTGCTGGAGCCGCGCCCGCCGTTCCTTCGCTCCTGCTCTGGTTTCCCCAGGCCGTGTCCTGCACCCCCTGCTGCTGCCGGGACCTTCCCACAGCTCCAGCAATCCCCGCCGAGCTCCTGACACATCTCGTGCTGTGACACCCTGGGCTTTCTGCTCACCCCGGCCGCCTGTGACAGTGACTGCACCCCTGTGGTAAAAGACTCACTGGGCTCTGATTCTCTTTTGTTGTTAATGCCATAGTTGTTGTTATTTTGTTTATCTTGTTATATACAGTAGTAAAGAACTCTTATTCCTATCCCCTTACATCTTTGCCTGAGAGTCCTTCAATTCCGGGATTATAACAGTTCAGAGGGGGAAGGTTTTGCATTCTCCATTCCCAGAGGGGCTCCTGCTTCCCCTGGCAGATACCTGTCTTCCAAACTAAGACAATGAGAAAGGTCCAAAATCCATTTATCACCAGACTGTTTCTCAGTTTTGTCATCCTGCAAATCAGACTATGATCTTCTACCTTACAGACTCTTGAGATTTCCTGGCTCTTGGTTTCATCTTTCCAATGGTGACAATGGCCAGACTACCATAATGCTATAATAAAAATAATTGCAGAGTATTTTAGTTTGGCGAATGAACACAGCAACATTTACCATTTTTCTCAAGGGCAGGCCCTTATATACCTTGCTGATCTCTTGGCATCTCCAAGCCTGTATCCATGTAACACAAATTATCTTGTCTAGGGCCTAGGAGAGTTTTCTGTATTAAAAGAGAAAATAAAACTACTTCCTTACAGTTCCCCATTAAGTTCAGTCTTTGAAAACACATCCAAGACAGCCTTGGAATTTCAAATATGGGGAAGCAGCAACATTGTAGGACTGCCCTGGCTAAAACCAAACTCTGAATAATGGTCATGTGTGCAGAGATCTGGCTCATTTTAACTAAGCCCATGGGGACAACATTGTCCAGGGGACATCCAAAATACGGCTTAGAGGTGCATCATTAACTCACTGGTAGACACTACAAAGTATTTTCCTGTGTATTCGGGAAGCTGTGATCTCACACTGCTGAAATCCCTTAATCACATGAATTATGGAAAGAAAGATTTAATTATTGTCTAAGGTCAGGCTGGAAACTACAAAATAAAATCAGTATGTAGCTTCAGTAAATAATGTTAATATCCATAAAACATAAAGTTGTGAAAACTGATTATGGTTTGGTACCCTCTAAAATATACAGTTAATTATTAAGATAATTTATTTTTGTGAAACTTAAGCAGACAACTTCCAAACAAGCTGTAATGAACCATATGCTCATAAAACACTTCAAAAGACTTTTAAATCAACAACTTCTATTGATTCCAACTACCTCTGAGGGACAATTTAACACCACCTTCACTTTTGAGTTTTTTTGTTTTCTCTAAGTACAATTTTCCTACATGCTGCAGAGGTAGGCATAGAATTTATTGTGGGCCCACAACAAGGGGTGTAGCATTTTCTACCAATAAGTAAATAATCAAGACTTTGTCTACTTCCCACCCCTTTTCTTATTTATGACCTGAGCAGCATCCAGCAGCATTGATTTTAGTTCTCCTATAATCACATACTAGGAAACAAAATGCACTGCATTGTGAAAAGGCATCAAAGTACACATAAACATTACAACTGTACTGAAAATCACATTTTTTTATGAAGAAGGGGAGAATTAATGAAATGAGTGAATGAAATAAAAGAGTGAATGAAAGCAAAAAGCTATTTCTGGACTTTTTCTATGGTGAAGCTTGACAAATGCATGTTTCTTGGAACACTACTGTTAGTAATATTAGAATTCATGTATAATCAATGATTTTCAGTTATTCATTTAGTTGCTATGGAGAAAGAAAAGTATTTGCTTGATGTACTAAAACCTCTAGAACTTTTCAGTGTCTACAGTTCTAAATTCCTAAACCAATTTTCTCCAATAAATCTTCCTTCTTATACACATGAGGGTCATCAGGAAAAGATTTCTATAGCTGGTGCTCGCAGGCAGTGAAGGAAGTTATGCTTATTTTGCTTTATGTAGGAGAATTCAAAGTAAGTTTCTCTTGTGAAAATTGTTTACAGCATTCAAAGTGTCAGGAGCCTCTTGTTTCAGGGGAATTTCTCACAGAATGCAGGACTATCCCAAACCCAGCCTGCTCCAGGGTCAATCAGGAGCCTATTTCAAACTTAGTCTACTTCAAGTTCAATAAAATCTTGTGCACATATTTGTACCTAAGACAATTTTGCTATGGAAAGCAGAAGAACACCATCAAAATTGGTAAGTGTTCGGTCCCGGGATTTTGCTTGCTTGCAAAGTCAGTGGCATAAATCAAATAAAGATTGAAAAAATCCTGCACAAACAGTGGCTGCAGATGACTCCATCAGATCATTTCCAACAGCCGCGGAGCTTGCATGGCACATGCCTTTGAGGAGGTTTGCCTCTCCTCATTAAACTTTGCAGGCTCTGTTTCCTCGATTTGATGATATTAATGTATTCACCTTAAAACCACAGCTATGCCTACATTTGGGTTGTTGCCCAGCCGTGGAAAGAAAATATGTCATAAATTTTAGAGAACATTGAACCTGGTGGTGTTGAGCAAGATGATGCTTTTCAATTACGTGTGATTTACTCACCTGCCTAACAGACAACTTCATTTTACAGAGACGTCTTAAATCTTAAAATCCATTTTAACAATGCATTAAGAACTCTCACTCCAGCCTTTGAAGTATTTTCTTTTTTATGATTACTCATGTCTTAAATACTTTTCCCTTCCCCGGTCATTTAATTATATGAAATCAAAGCAAACTATTCACTACAGATCACTTTTTCCCCCTCTCTATAACAAATTTCAAATTCAACTTCTTACCCTCAGACCAAAATTTCAATGTCCCTGACTTTTGATTCTACTCTTTGCCTTGTATTTAATGAAAAGAGGACAAGATTGTCAAGTTTACATGAAAAATTATTTCAATATGCTTTCGTAATTATAGAGATGTAATATTAACTCTTATATGAATTAAATATGCCAATTTTTAAAGGAATGTTGGAGTACAGCTTCTACAGATTTGAATAAGAGCCAGTCATTTTTTTAATCAAAACCATGTTAAATATTCATTCATGTTTCACTGTGAGCACTTTTAATAAAGTAAAACCCTCAATATGACCATCAATATAGCAAAATACTTGAATAATCATAGAGTCAATTTTATTGCATAAAACTAAACCAAATTTTTAGCTAATTTATGCAAAGGCAATGTCACAATGATGTCCAGTAGTAAAGAGTTCATATTAAAACATAAGTTATTGTTAACATATGGAAAAACAAAACTCAAAGCAAAGCCAGATTGTAAATGTAAACAGTATAATGATTAAAAGAAAGAAAAATCCAGCTGATACTACAATATTACAGTATTTTTAAACTCTTAACAAGTTTCTATGCCTGTAAGAATTGAATAGGAAATATACTCTGGCACTGAAAGAGAATTTAAGTCCAAAAGACAGTGTGTCACATTGTCTAAGTGCACACGCATCCCCTGGCTGTCCAAACATTTCACCAGCTCCTTATTACTCCCACCTACCAAACAACAATAACAATCTCTTAATTCCTCCACCATCCCACACATCATTAAAGAAAAAACATCCTGTATTGCCATAGTACAGTCTGGAGGGACTGCAGGAGCTGCAGGTAGGGTTACCTGGCTACAACACTACCAAAGATTTAACTGCTGAATATTCAAAATTATGGTTAACTAAAAGAAGCTAAAATGTCTCCATTGTTCTTCATTTTCAATTTTTGCTTTTGTTTTCAAGTAAAATCAGGCCTTTAACCAAAATGTCCTTTTCCATAATCTCTGCAGTAAGCTACAGCTTCTACATGGACACACTTTGTGTGTTATACAAAATAGATAATATTCATTAGCAATTTAGGACTGAGAAAAGTTAAACAAAAAAAGTTAAGTAAACTTCTGCAAAACTGAACTTTCCACTAGGGGAGAAAAGTTAAACAAAAAAAGTTAAGTAAACTTCTGCAAAACTGAACTTTCCACTAGGGGAGAAAAGTTAAACAAAAAAAGTTAAGTAAACTTCTGCAAAACTGAACTTTCCACTAGGGAATATTATATATAAGTGGTGGCAAACCAAGCATTCAATATCCCACAGAATGTCCCTTTCCCTGCTTTGCTCAGTGTAGAAAACTAAAATGTACAACACCATCAGTCAACAGACTGTGTTTCAAAAGATTTTGCAGCTCTGAAGCAGAGAATATCACAGAGTTCTGGCTGAAAACTCAAGTATCTGGGACTCTTTAACTGAATTAATCAGCACCCTGAGGAATAACCAACTCCACAGGAGATTTTATTGTAAATCAGTCATGTTTTTCAACCAGTGCATCGAAGATCACTATTCAGGCAGGATTCTGTGATTCAAAAAGCCTTTTTTACTAAGAAAACAGTGGAATTTGGCATAAAGAGAATTAAAAGAAGCAAACCAAGGGTACAGGGAAAGAAGAAAAGCATGTTTTTCATCCTTAAGGTGATGTCCTATGCAGAAGTGCCAAAGGAAGGTTTTCCACCACAGAACCCAGATTACAAACCTGCTGATGGTCAAAGCCACTCTGCAGAGCTAAGTGACCAGCCTGAGCTCCCAACACACGCCTGACACAAACCACTCCTTTTGCCTGTGAGGCCCAGGGCAACCGCGGCCAAATCCCATCAATCGTACCAAAAAATGTTGCCAAATCTTTGAATCCCCTGAAGAACTGAGGCCAGGTAAGCTTGATTTCAGAGGCAGCTGATCATGGCTAAAGTTGGACACACTCACAACAAAGTACTTTAAAACATTTTTAATCTTCTCATCTATAAATAAAGTGCTCACAGGTTTTGACATATGACTTAAGAGCGGTCAACATGCTTGAAAAAACCAAACACTTGAAAGGGTACACAAATAATGGAGTTTGGGGTCATTTCAGTTTTAGTAACTAACACAGGCAATAGTGATGGATCATTGTTCCTTAAAGTTGCTCCTCATTAGGTCATCAAAGTACTAAAATATGGAGCATAGAGTTAAATTTGCTTTACAAACAAAAGCTTTGGCAACAATTTGCTGATGCCTGGGGACTTTATCTGAAACTTGCAACTCACATAGAAGTGTAGGGGATAAAACATCCCATGTTCCAAAGCTCTGAGCAAGCCTTGTGGAGAACCACAGACAGAAGTTACATTATCATGACTCTTCAAATTTAAATTAATTCAATTTTTCATTGTGGGAACATCATTCTAAATGGAAAATTAAGACAAGTAATTCTTCCCTGCTACCTAGAGTAAAAACATTTTCTGCACCTCAAAAGTTAGTAATGCAATTGTCTGGACCATAATAAGAAATATATCACAAGGACACTACCATTCATATGAAAAAAAATTTGAGAAATTACTTTAAAAACACACACTGTAAGAAAAAGAGGAAATTTAAGTAGCAGCCACCTCTCATATAAGATAACTAGGATTGAAAATTACAGGAAAAAGTGCACAGTCAGGTATTATATTTACTATCACTTAACAGTGGTACTTAAAACAGATATCAATTCTACATTTATCTTCAGCTAAGTAAAATAGCTGAAGGAAAATAAAATTCCTATCAAATTCTCCAGTATCACCGATTGTCAGTAAATGAAAACATTATCATTCTCATGCTGCTGAAAATTATGAGCCAGTAGATTCTCTAAAAAAGACCACCAATCGATTTTGACAGCACTCACCCCACTGGAGAGGAGCCAACTGCAGATGCTCCAGGACCAGCTGATTAAGAACCCCTTCCACACTTGCTTCCCCTTCACGCTTCAAGGAAGGGTAAATTGGAATTAAGGAAAATTTTGTTTCAGAGAGGAAAAGGACATGTGATACGCACAACTTTTATTATTGCAAATCAAAACTTCAATCTACAGATTCATTAAAGGTTAATGCTACATATAGTTTATTAACCCATAAATTGACCAACAGTAAAAGTACAGCAGTTGATATCTTCTGAAAATAAAAATTTAATTCCACTGAGGAGCATTAAAGGTAAAATATACTTGAACCATAATAAAACATGAGGGTAAAAAAGTCTGGGAGCCGCAAAAATGCAAAACCTTTAAGTATATGTTGCAGGATTAGAATTCAGAACGATAAATTAGGAACAATCTGAAAACAAAGAGGTTAAAATTTGATAGGGCAACAGAAAACAGAACAAAATTTTACAGCGCAATAGAAAACAGAACAAATGTCTGCTAGGATAGCCCCGACTGCTGACACAGTGCCAGTTCCATGGGGGTGCAGGGATGTTGGCCAGTGACAGTGTCATTACCCAGGCCAAACATCAGACCAGAATCACAGGCACAGAACCTGCAAGCTCCCCTTTCTACTCTGCATGAGGTCAGAAACAGGCCCAGACTGAAAAGAGAAAAATTAGGAAACTGTTCTTACTCTAAGGACAGCAGAGCACTGAAATAAACTGTTGTGGACAGAAGAATCTTTTTTAAAAGGGCTTCAAAACAGGTTACACAAGTGCTAAAATAAAAGCATAGGCAATATCCAATGTCATGCAAAGACAGTATTATCCATTTAAACAAATTAATAATAATTTTGTGTGATGAGTCAATCAAGATAACATTTATCTGCAACAGGAAGAGCACTGGATTTCTTTTTTCTAATTCCCTGACTGCAGAAAGGTACTGAATTCACAGGGCTTGGAAGCACATGCAGATGTCAGCACCATCTTGTATCCAGGCATGTGTTCCACCATAATTAAGAAATAAGGTCTTAGTGAGATTCATCAAGATTTCAATCAACTACTCCAAAAGTACTGGAACCTTGGTCCTCAAAAATATATCAAAAAATAAAAGAATACCTGAGCTTATATCAGTAACTTCTAAATGTGATCAGTCCTTTTTCTCTTAATTCTGGAAAGGGGGACACATCATCTGACTGCTGAAGTTTATATTCACCTGTGTCAGTTAAAAGAAAATTAACAAGCACTGCAGATAACTAATTTCTACCACAGGACATAAACTTGCAGCGTCTCCAGGAGATTTAAAGAAAAGTCTTGAAAGCTCAGAACAAAAGCAAATCTAACAGTGATTGAGACTCAAGAGCTCAGAGATGATAGAAGAGGAAAATCAATACTGAGTACAGGATTCTTGACATTATTTTTTAAAATACTCTCATTATGCATTGAAAAATGTCATAAATAGCACTTTTTTTTTCCCCTAAAGAGACCACAAATAAAGAATTCACAAACCCCAAAGAGTCTGAAAGCTGTAAACATCATTAAAGAAAAGCACCTATTTGGAAAACGGAAAGCAGCAGAATATCACCTGAGAAGAGTGCTGTAGCTGAAAAATAAGACTCAGAACACCAGCACAACTCAATAATTTACATAAAACACACTAGAGGGTAGAGAATAATTTGAATTACTTCACAGAAACAGCACATAAATAATTCTGTTATCACATCTTTAATCTAAAGACTATAACTGAGAGAAAACACTAATAAAAAGGCAGTATTTAAAAGATGCTTTAAAAACAGAGTGGCTGCCATTAACGGTAACATTAAACGAACTTTACTGTAATTTACTTACAACAGACTCACAGAGGTGCCTGGAATATTACAGATTTTCACTGTTTAGAGCTTCATGGAAAGCTTAATGTCTGAAGTAACACCATAAAATTACTATAAAAGAGGTGATTCTCCATTCTTTATCGCTGGTAAATGCTACCAAAGCAGATCCATGTATTCAGAGGTAGAATATTCCCCCTGGAACATAAAACCACGGGAGGCAGTGAGGCAAATCTGGGGTGCTGTGTCCATTCAGGGCTCCTCAGGACAAGAGAGACATGGAGCTCCTGGAGCAGTGGAGGACAACAAAATGTGATTAAAGGACTGGAGCACTTCTCTTGCAGGGAAAGACTGAGGGAGCTGGGGCAGTTCAGCCCTAAAAAGAGAGCGAGAGGGGACCTCATCCCTGACTGTCAGTATCTGCAGGGAGGGGTCAGAGCATGGACCAGGCTCTGCTCCTGGTGCCCAGCAATGGCACAGGAGGAATGGGCAGGAACTGATGCCCAGGAAGTTCCACCAGGACACGAGGAATAATTTCTTCCCTGTGCAGTGACCAAGCACTGAACAGATTGCCCAGAGAGGGTGTGGGGTCTCTTTCACTGGAGATATTCCTGCACTGTCTGGACACAATCCTGTGGAATGTTCTCTGGGATGGCCCTGCTGGAGCAGGAAGCTTGGACCAGATGACCCCACTGTGGTCCCTTTCAGCCTGAACCATTCTGTGATACTACTGGTGTTTTTTTGGTCACATGTTTAAGAAAAAAATTAGAAACCAAACTGAAAGGCTTTTGCAATAGGTAAAAAATGTTAAAAAACACACCCAAAAAACAAACAACAAAAAAAGAAACCTGCCAGAAAAAAAACACAAAAGGATTAACAGAGAAAATTATGTAATATCCCAAAAGCAGTCTAAGGTTTTACAGCCCAAATTTTCAGATAAATAAATTTCCTTATTCCATCACAAGCACCAAGTTCATTTTTAGCACACTGTTTATTTTTATGCTGTGGCAAAATAAATTCTATAGACAAGAAATAGCCCAAGTGAGTGTTCTTGTACATTAATCTGGAGGTTCAGGTTCTTATGTATTTATTTGCCAAACAAGTTGATGGTATTAGCTTATCTTAGATACATGGCCATGGATCATAGAACTGATGAGAAATTTCAATTTTCACAATTCATGCACAGATTATTTGACTCATGTATTCAGAAAATAAACTGAATGTGCCTAATGAGATCATTGAATGAAGCAGCAGAAGGGAATCTGGTGGCAAAGGAGGGAAAGGCAAGGCTGAGATGCAACCAAAGAAGTGGCCTTGTTAAAACATAAAGGAATGAACACATAAAGGAATTATGTGTTCACATGGACCTACAGAGGGATCTGGATCATGGAATTCCATAACACTGATCTGTGTCTCCTGACTATATTATCAGACAATTACATACAGACTGAACATTGCAACAAACTCATTACCTTGGAGATGAAGAGTGGTCAAAATATGCAATAAGAAAATATAAAACGAACAGAGAAAAGCTTAACTCCAAAGTTTGCCTAAGAAAAAGCTTTTAGCAGTCAATGAAAACAAAGGAGTTGAACAGAGGTTGCCAAGATACCCTTTTATTCTTAGCTCAAAGTCAAAGCTGATACAAGACACAAGTGTAAGATCCAGGATTCAAAATTCATTGAAAAAACTGCCCAGATAAACATGAGTACAGACTGCCAAGGTTAAGTTTGACCTTGCAGAATCTATCTGCTTAACCAAATCTCCACACATTTTGCTGAGGTGTCACTCCCATCACAAACCTGCTCTTCTGTAGGAGCCACATTGCTGACCCAGGCCTCAGTTCCTAAAGTTAAATCTTTGTTATTAAAAGCACAGGCATCAGCCAGGATCCAGACGGTTGACTTCCAGCTTCCAGCACAACAGTTCATATTTTACAGTTCAAGACATTTTCATCTGCACAAACAAATCAGCCCCAGTGGGGGCCACAGAGCTAACAAACACATAATCACCAGATGCTGTTGAAAAAAAAAAATCAAACCTAAAAACCTAATTTTTCACAGTTGACACCCTTATTTCATGTTTCTGTAGCAACAGATTGAATACGATATAAACTGTTTCATACCAAAAACCTAAATGACAGTCAAATGAACCAGTTATTTCCCCAGGGAAAACTTTGCTCTTTAACACTCTCTGGATTGCCTCATGTGTAGCTGGGTACTCACAACTAGAACACAGTCTGTTACCTAAAACCTACTGCTTAAAAAGACAATAGGTTTTAAAAAATGGCTTCTATCTGAAAGTTACTCATGTTTTTCTCCCTTACAGCATTCCACATCTTGCATCCTAAAAGAAATTATTTTCAATACATATGTCCTTTGCAAATAAATGCAGGTGGGAGAATGCACATAATCAAAAAATAGCAAATGTTCACAAAAAATACTTATGAATTATACTAATTAAAAATAAATCTGTATGAATTGCACATTTTACTTACAGCAGTTGCCTTATTCATATTTTAAGCTTTCTGCTTGAATATTATTGTGGTATTTTAATATTAAAACTAATTATAAGCAGTTATTAAGGGTCTTAAATAATAGTTATTTCTGCAAACAATAAGAAACAGCACAGAAATTTAAAGAAACCTTTACTGATGTACAAAAGTTCCACAAGATGTAATATTCTCATA
>WAAG01068342.1:0-10014 GCA_013390105.1 Tichodroma muraria | reverse complement strand
GACATGCTGTATTACTTTAATCTAAGCCTTTCACCATCTGTTGTGCCTATAATAGCGAATGTGAAAAGAGCATATTTTACATTTCAGGATTACATTAGTAAAATGTAAGATAAAAGTGATTTAAAATCATGCATATGTTCTCAGTACAATGCAGCCTGCATCTGTGGTGTTTTTTTCCTCATGGTTCAAACACAAATCAAGAGAAAAGCTGTTAATGCTGATGTAGTGAAAGTTTTTCATGGAAAAGAGGACTCTGTGAGGGTTTCACCATATATGTAATGTTTATAATGATAAAAAACTGAGTAGGCTGCCAGAAAATTATATATCCATAATATCTGTTGTTTGAACATCTGGGGTGGTGTGTGGAGCAGGCTAATGTTGCTGTGTATGACAGGACAAGTCCTCAGGCCTGTGAGACACTTGAAGAATGGAAGGTCAGGCAAAAGAAAATCACATGAGAAATATTAAGCTGTGTACTGGCTTAATACATTTTCACAGACTCTCATAAAGCAAGCTTCCTTAGACATGGAATTTATATCTTTCTATTTCCTTGTCTCTTTAGCTCTCCTGAAGTTTTTCCTCAAATGAAAATGCATCAGTGATGGCCCACAGACCCTTTCTTTGTCAGTGCTAACCCTGCTTGTGTGCTCTCACTGTGATTGTACACTGGATTACCACTCTGGAAGACATTTCTAATTTTCAGAGGTGACAATTCAGTTTCCAGGGACCAGCTGGAGGACCGTTTAATTTATGTTTTGTGGTTTTTTATGCCAGATGACAATTCAGAAATCACCTGAAGGGATTTCAGATGTTACCAGTTTGAAGTTCTTTATCACTGTCTGCTGATTAAATTTTGTCAAAAAAAAAAAGTAATAAATTGGTTTTTCCTTCTGACTCCTGATAGAAGTCAGAGAGCAGAAATTAGCAGAAAACAAAATGTTTCTGCTGAGACATGACTGGGACTGACAAAAAACCAAAGTGATTTTAATTTGCCATCATTTTCATTAAATCTGATACAATTTTTTATGGTCTTTCATCACTTGACATATGGGAGCCTAATTCTGACTTGAGAGATAGTGTTTCCACTCCCATTTCAGTAAAGCAATATCTTTGATCACCCTTTCATTTCTCCCCCTATCAACATGTCACACATGCCCATATTTGAAGTCTCCACCTGTCAACATCAGATTCCCAGAAGAGGCAGTGGTTGGACCACAGCAGTGGAGGCAGCCTGACAATGCCAAATGGAGATGTGGCTGGCTTTAAAGGGAATTAGATGTATTTTTTCCCTTTGTCTGCTTATGTTGTACCTTAGGAGTAAGCAGTCATATCAAACCTTGGCAGAAAATGCGGGCCACAAACAATTGACTGTGTTAATTTAATTCTGTCCATGGCCTAGCAGCTGCCAAGGGTCAAATCTCAAATAATCTTCATTTACATCAAGTACAAAGAAGATGAGTCAAGTATTGTTGGTCTTGATACATGGTTATATGACATCACTCACTACATTTCTGAGATACTAAATATAAACCCTTTGAGATAATTTCCTTTGTTTTAAGAAAAGTGTACAAAGGCCTTTTGTGATTAGGTTCAAGATAAAAGCAGAAATTGCACAACTTTTCAGTTAAATGAAGATATTCACTTTAAGAGAAGCCATGTTGGATACTGAAGTGTCCTTAGAAAAAGAGAACTAAGAGAAGAATATCTAGTAGAGCTACAGGAAATTAAGAGTTTTCAGTTTGAAACATTCTCTGGCATTTATTATCATAATAAATAGTCCAAAAAAAAATTTCATTATAATATTATTGGAAACTAATTTTCCGTGTCCTCCTCATGAAAAAAATACATACTAGGAGCTTTGGTTTTAATAGGAAAATAAATGAACTCTTGACTTTTCTATATTTGCATTTAGGCTTATACTATACAATATTTCTGCTTAACGTTTAAAATTAAAAATATCTGGTTCATACAAGTCATATCAAAAAGAGCATTAAAATAATTTTAAAATTAAAAATAGATTAAAATGCAGCTTTCTTTTTTTGATTTTTCGTCCTAGATAAAATTTACTAACTGTTAATCTTGTTAATAATTTCTAATTTTTTTGATTGGAAACTTAGTTTCATCTACACATTTTTGTAAAAAAGTTTACAATAATTCAGCTGTTATTTATGAAGGTGTCTTTGTGATTAAGCAGTTTGTAGATGTTAGATCTGAAAGGATAATAGAAGGGACAGATGTTCCATATGACAGATGATCACATAACACTGTGGTGGCTGAATAAAGTTCCTAGTTGGTGTATGTTGAGTTACTGGCATTTAAAAGAACCCCTTTGTGGCTCTGTAACAATCTAAACTTCGTGCAAATTCATGTTTATCCTTTCATCTCTAAATCTTTGTGATGAGTATCGTGGCACTAACTTTCTGACCTCCTCCGTGTCTATTGGTAGGCTTCTTGCCTATGGGTATTCTTCTGACAACTAATAACAAAATATAATTGACTTCCGCAAGGCCATGACCCTTTCTTTGTTTCCTTTAAATAACCTATCATGTTCACAACCTAAACAGTATTCACAAATATAAACTGGAATACTGAAGAAATGCCCAATTAAATGCCAAAAACTCTACTGATGTTGCACAGATGGTTTAAGTTTCTATAAGTCAAACATCTGGTAAGTACTTTCGATTGGTAAGTGCATAAAACCTTGATCCTGGCTGATAATGAGGAGTTTCATGGCAACTTAATCTAATGAAAAGGAAGGTAACCTTATGTTGGGCCTATTAAAAGAAAAGGCAGAGTGAACATATGGAAGGTGAGTGATGGAATGGGAGAATTCTAAGGTTTCATATTGTAATACATTGATTTGTGACATGAGTGTGCAGTGCTGAAGAGGTGAGCATGTATAGCTTTGGTCTCATCCCAGTCCATAATCATGGGTGAAATTGATTTAAAAATGTTCCGTGAAGTTTGACAGTTCCAATAAATAAAAAGATTTTAAAATGAGATAGCTAAATCCTAGGAGGTTTAATGAACATTCTTTTCCTTTCCCAAATGTATCTCAAAGTTGGAAGCATTCATTATAAATATCTAGAAATCAGTGACATTTAACTTAACCCTTACTTCTGTCTAAACAAATGCTCGTGTTCTTATCCTGACTAATTTTCCAACTACCTACTAGTTGCTTTTCTGTGTGGGGAGGTCCCTGCTTTAGTGAGGGTGAAAAATGCTCACTCTGCCTGCTTTGTTTAGCAGTCACCTTTATTGGCAAATAGCTTCTGGATTTTTCTTGTTCCCATATTGCAACAGAGCTGGGATTTTTAGCTTCCTACCTATCTGCCATCACTTTAGAGCTTTACCTTACAGGTATGTTGGTAGTGCAGAATTTACAAGAAGCTTTTGTTTCCCTACTGATACGAGGAAAGAAGTTCAAAGATACAACTCCAAGTAAGAAAAAAAATCAACAAATAAAATATGAAGAAAAGAGAGTGAACACTTGGGGAAAAACCTTCAAATACATTCGGTTTCAATTTGACATGTGAGAATGCTCCAGAAGCAGTGTTATTTCAGTCCCTTTTGGAAGTGTTTTGCTGAAGTGCATTGGAGCACCTTGGCTGAGCATAAGCATAGCTTTCAAAGCAACAAGAAAAACCTGGACATACTAAAAATATATTGAATTGCAACATTGATGTTGCTGAGCCTAATATTGCACATCATAAAGGAGACGGCTGTTAAGGGCCAACACGGGATGTTTTAGATTTTCATGAAGTCTGTCCTGTCATCTGTGAGCTCATTACAGAGTGCTGTACAGTAAAGGACCAGGAGCCCAATCAGAAGGTGCAGACATGTGGGCACGCTCACAAAAAACACACTATCACACACATACTCTGCCTTCCCAGTGCAGTTACTTGCAGATTTCACCCAGGTGTGGTAATTTCCATGCCGCTTCTCCTGTTTTGCAGTACTCTGGATTTCACACCGAGAGATCCGAGTCTGACCACGACAGCCAGTGGGGTGGGAGCCCGCTGACCGATACGGCCTCTCCCCAGCTCCTGGAGCCTGCGGACAGACCGAGCTCCCAGCACCACGACGTCTCCTGTGCCTACAGACAGTACTCAGACCGCAGCGCGCTCTGCTACGGTTTTGCGCTCGACCACTCCAGGCTGACGGATGACAGGCATTTCCACACTCAGGCCTGTGAAGGAGGCAGATGCGAAGCTGGCCGGTATTTCCTTGGCACGCCGCAGCCGGGAAGGGAGAGCTGGTGGGGTTCTCGTTCAGCATTGCCTCTGACTAAGTCGTCCCCTGAGAGCAGAGAAGCGTATGAGAACAGTATGCCCCACATAACGTCAGTGCACAGGATTCATGGTAAGGCATAAGAAGGATTTGCAGAAGCGACACCATCTCAGCTAAAGCAATATGACAGAAACATACAGCTGTTTGTGTGAAAGATGGAAAATGAGATACTTTTGATATATGTTCTTGACTCAGAGATCACATCTGTGGAGATGAGGAATACTTAAAATTCAAGTTGAGTTAAGTTTTATAGTCTGGCTTATATGAAGCAAAATATAATTTTGCTGTATTTTCATCAATCTGTGAAATTAAGGTGGAAACGTGACTGGGGAAATTTTAAGCATGATCTTAAAAATATAAACAAAATAATCCACTTGATAGAAAAGTAGTTTTTATTTGACGTAGGATCAAGACATTTCAGATGGAACATATTTAGCAAAAAATTGGAGCTAAATCCAAGCTAGGTATTAAAAAATCTTGAAAGCCATTGGAGAAATTGTTCTCCAAGTGACTTTTTTTCCTACCGGTTATTACTAGATTCTGTACGATTTGATGTTTATTTAAAGTTGGCTGTTGAAATTAACAGTTGATTTTGGTTTCAGATGTTTATCCTCAGCTATAATTTTTAGCCACTTTGAATCTCTCCATCCTCTCAGCACTAAGCCTGAAATTTTGTTTAGTTTCTGACAGGTTGCAAACTCAGTGCATTAGCACATTTTCAGAGGCTGAAGCTAATAAAAAAAACCACAGTGAAAGCCTGATCCTGGGTTTGGAAAAGTCCAAAGGTACTTGGTTTTAAAATTATAGGCTGAGTCTTGGAAGACAGTACCTGACCCGAAAGTCAGAATTCAATGTTTTAAGGATGGATGCAACATAAAAAAAAAAAAAGTTTTTCTACAAAATAATCTATCAAAACAAATGTTGCCTCTAAATAACTCATAAAAGCAGATTACATTAGTACTATTCCATTGAGCTGCAGAACAAGGCTTTGTAAACAGAAAAAGAACTGTTCTGTTTTGCTCCAGTCTGAAGAAAATTATGTTGAAATTAGAAAAAAGTTATTAATTAGCAAGTTATAGGAAATACAATCAGAGAAAAAACAGGAAAGGAAAGGAGCAGAAAATTTTGCTGATGAGGACTGTTCTCCACTTTTCCTGTGAGAACATGCCTCCTTTGTGTCTCTTGTGTACTTCTGCCCTATTTGTGTTTTTCTAGCTTTTTCCTCTCAAAAAAAGAGAATCTAGAAAAGTATGATAATTTGATGGCAAATTTTATGCATGATAATTCTTGCTGAGCATAGAACTAGCATACAGAGGTACAAATGGAAAAGGGTTAGATATTAATTCCTTACCTCTATCAAGAATAATTAACGCAAATGGATAATAGAATTTGGTTATAGTTTGTTGATTGGCTTTGCTGTAATTTCAGGTGCTGCAGGTTTGGAGTTTTTTTTATATTAAGTGTTGCATTTTTCAGTAGGTCTTCAGTCTGCCTGTAGCTTTGGGGGAAAAACCTGACTATCCCTGGCATTTTGGGTCCAGCTCCTAAGAGAATGTGAAGGATAAATTCATACCCATTGATGCTCCAGAGTGCAGTACTTCCCCAGCAGTGACAGGATATTTTTATTGTAAAAGCCTATCACTGATTTTTTTGAGTGAGCTCTGCAATACAGTGGTAGTGGTCTGCAACCCAAACAGATCTGTATGCCCTGACCCAACACAGAACAGGGGAAACTTCATGTGTTAGTCTGAAAATGGGTTTGCTTTCAGGAGTACTGTTAGCCAACCCAAAGTGCTTTGCTCCCAAAGAGGACTTCGTGTGTGCCAAGGCAGAGACATTGATAAAAGTAAGATGTGCAAGTCCCACGCATGTCCTCCTGCAGGAATGTATCTCAGCAAGTCAAGCCCTTTAGCATAATGTTGACCGTTCAGGTTTTGTGGCCACTCATTTTCTTCCTGATGAGGACTGACAGATATGATTCTGTCCTTTCAGCTACTTTCAAGCTGAACACCATCTCTGATATATATATATATATATGGGCCTTATTTTTTAAAGAGAGGTAAGAATATCATAATATTTTCCCCTTTCAAAAGCAACTATTTATGCATGGGGATATGACATCACATTTTTACAGTGTCCCTGTCTAGTAGCTATGTGTTCTTGAACTTTTGAAGAAGAGTTCCTTCATTACTTGTGGTTATTATTGTTGTGTATCCTGCATAAAATCTCTACATATCCACAAACTATTTCTCAATGCTGTCTCTGTTTTAGTTTCTAGAAAAGCTGGAATGCTATACATTTGTAATTCCCTGAGATTTTTACTTTTATAATATGCCACGGCCCAAATTCACTCAGATCTTGTTGATGCAAAAGGGTAGTAAGGGGCAAGGGGCCTGAACACTGGCATTGAGGGCACTTTGACATGCCCTAGGATACTCTGCCTGGCCTCTTGCTGCTCTGAAAGAGAGTTGCCTTGGAGTTGGTGCCATACCTGCTGGGCTTGGCTCCCTAAGAATGTATCAAGTGGCACCAGATACCTGTGTTGAGGTGCTTAGATTTCTTTGTATATTTTCAGCTGTGTTACTTGTTTCAAGTGAAGACACTGAAAACTAGAGTTTCTCACTGAAAAACAAGGGGCCTTTTTTGGTGACTGTTACAACTCAGTTACCTCTGACTTGATTTTCTGTGTGTGAAGTAAGGTTCAAATTTCATGTCTCCAAGATCACTTGCCTCCTTAAAGATCAGTGCTTGTCTCTTTCTTTCCTAGGAAGAGGACACTGGGATGAGGACAGTGTTGTTAGCTCACCTGATCCTGGCTCTGCCAGCGAGTCAGGTGACCGATACCGTACTGAGCAGTATCAGAACAGTCCACACGAGCCCAGCAAAATTGAAACTCTAATAAGAGCCACCCAGCAAATGATTAAGGAAGAAGAAAACAGGCTACAGCTAAGGAAAACGACTCCTGACCCACTGGTCTCCATTAATGGCACAGGGAAAAAGCACGCTATCTGTTTTGCCAACTACCCTCAGCAGCAGCTTGCAGCGGACATCTGCCGCGTCCCAACAGTTGCCAGCACTCCTCCTTGTGAGCACATCCAGCAGCGAGATGGAAAGATTATGAGCCCGCACGAAAATGACTATGACAACAGCCCCACAACACTGTCTAGGATAAGTAGCCCCAGTTCTGATCGAATATCAAAGTCGAGTTTGGTACTTGCTAAAGACTACCTGCATTCAGACATGTCCCCCCATCAAACCCAAGGAGACCACCCAGCAGCCTCTCCGAATTATTACAGCTCCCACAGGCAGTACTTTGATAAGCATGCTTACACACTAACTGGATATGCCCTGGAGCATCTATATGACAGTGAAACTATTAGAAACTATTCACTAGGCTGTAATGGATCCCACTTTGATGTGACTTCTCACTTAAGGATGCAGCAAGATCCAGCACAAGGACACAAGGGAACATCTGTTATAATAACCAATGGAAGCTGACACTTTCTTTTCTAAAAACTTTTGTGCTTTAAAGAAAAAATCTTTGAGATCTAATTGGAAGATATTATATGTTTTCATGCCCTTGTCCTTGCCAGCATTTCCCATACCACAGTGCACTAGAAAGAAGAACCTAAGGTTTGGGGGGATAAGTTAGTTAAACCACATTATTTAAAAAAACAAATGCACTGGCATGCAGGGTTAGAGTAAATGGAGCTAAACTCAAAGCTGGTGCCATGCATGCTGAGAAGGATAGAAGAGGTCCAGGCAGGGAGTGTTTGTGGCAGGCTAACAGAGCAGTTTTATCCACATTGTGTAAGAGGTGTTGTTTGGAAACACTGACAAGGGCAAATCTTCTGAACTGCGTAGGTACCAGGCAACAGAACTGCTATGCGCTCTTTTTACACAGGAAGTTGGGATGTGTTCCTTCGAAATGCACAACAAATTGTGTACTTCTGGTGGTTTGTTTACTCCCCAAAGGCCAAGCATGTTGTGTTGCTGTATGGTATAAAGCATCCATGGCTGACCAATATAAAATGAAAGAAGGGAGAAAGAAGAGAGAACTCCTCAAATTGTTGTGTCCTTGTGTACTCACAAACATATCTATTTACATATGCTTGATTTGAAAAGAGTCCTTATGATTAGTATGATCAAATATTTACTTCTAATGTGTTAAAGAAGAGAAGGGTGTTCTCACTGTAGTTTTAAGAAATGCAAAGGGCTTGCTTATCTTGCTGTAGAGATGGGAGATGGTTCTCATGTTTTTGAAAGGTTGCCCATGGTGGGTAGTGGAGTGAAATGGAAAAAAATTGCTTGGAGAAAAAGGGAGAATAGATTGGAATTAGGAGTGGTCCAAGATAAACAGTTAACCCTGTAGCTATGTATGCCATTTAGTAAAAATTATAAAAGAAGGAAAGGTGGCTGAATAATTAAGAATTAATTTAAAACACAGAATGAACTCAATAGAATCATAGAAGTATTGTTATAAAATACAAATGCAGTTGCATAAATATAAAAACACCTAAGTCAAGAATAGGTAAAAACTGTTTGGAAGTTTTTCTAACTACTGATAAAGTTTTGGAATAAATTAAGAGAGTATAGAGCATCATATCTACTCTGTCTGAAACACAGTGGAGTAATAGGCATGACCTTGATAAAGAAGTATGAATTCTCTTCTTGATTGCATCAGATAATTTAATGAATATCAGAAAATATTATGGATATCAAAATCAGCCATATGTACATAAAAAAGTGTGGGAAATCATTTGCTCAAAGAAATTAAATTGTATTAAGAATACTAGTATTATCAGGGCCTGTCCTAGAGTTATACAAGACATCAAAAGATACAGAGGAACTTCTTTTAAATTTTTAATAACCTTGTGAACAAAGAGACTGATTGATTGGAAAAGAATAAATGCAAACATATGCAAAAAATGTAAAATAAGGCATTTGTAGTCACAATTGCTAGACCTGTCCTTTTTTATATGGCATTTATATGGTCCCAAAGTTGACTGCAACAGGAGGGACCATTGCTCCTTCTTATGCCAATGTGTAGGAAAGGGGACCTGAGATGGTTACTGAAATGACATTAGCTCTTAGACTAGCTCAATTTGTAACATTCAGAAGCTCAACATATGGGACTGAGTCATCAATGGGACTAAATATAAACCAGCATGCCATGAGTGGGTTAAAAATACTGTTTCCAAATAAAACTAATCAGAAGCAAAAGCTAAATAACATTATAAACCACGTAAGTAGAGAGGTACTTGAAAGCAGAGGAAATTAACTCTCTGAACTTGGAATATTGTGTATTCCAATACACACTGATCACTCCAAAGCAGATTGTGAATCTTGAATTGAGTAGTACCTTACGCCATAAGCAACCTTTGTTGACTGCAGTGTGATCGCTCCTGGTGAAATGCACGTTGAACACAAGGGAGAACAACACAGTCTGGTCTTTATTATCTAAACCTCGTAACAGAAAAGGTGGAGCAGAGCTCAGCAAAAGATAAAGAGACTTAAAGATCTAATAAAAGCTTTAAATAAACTGGGTCTGTCATCTTTGTAAGGGAAAAGAGTGAGGGGTAATGTCACTGATGTGCACCAAACTCTACACAGAGGAGAGATAAATAATGGTCTAAAACTATTTGAACTAGCGGCAGAAATGAGAGACGGCACTGAATGATAGCCAAGGCAAAATGAGAACAAAATGATTTGGCAAGAAGTTTA
>WAAG01068338.1:0-17472 GCA_013390105.1 Tichodroma muraria | reverse complement strand
GTTTCTCACAGTATATACTTCAAAGATTCCTAAGTTGTTGTATGTTAGAGATTCTGTTTATTACAATTTGAAGGCAAGTTATAAATGTCTGTGTAAAGCTGAATTCATTAGAAGAATTTAAGATATTTGGAATATGTAACCATTGCATGAAGTTTTAATCTGGATTTTGAAATGGTTTTACTACTTGGGCAAGTGATGACAAGTTATTTTNTTTTACTACTTGGGAAAGTGATGACAAGTTATTTTACAAAAGCTTAATTATCTACTGAGGACTTTTATCATATTATCTTACAATGATTGGATGGAGATTTTGTGAATGTCCAGAGGAGATGAAAAATTGTGATTATAGCATGAAGATGAAACAGAAGTTGTATTCATGTAAATCTTAAGTGGCTATCTCTATTGGGGATTTGAGACTTGTGTTTCAAGCACTTTGGAAAGCATTCATCCAGGCTTTTGTTTATAACATAGAAGTAATTTAGCCCAGTTGTGTTACATGATCATTGAAGTGTAAGCTCTCCTGTTGTTTGCAGCCCATGTTAAGTTTCTTGGAAAGAGTAATGGTCATGTATGTTGCAGATGTGTTCATAATGTGCACAAGCAAGTTCTGATTTGCACATGCTTAATTTAAAAAGCTTGTGTTAAACAAGTATAAAGACCATTGGGAATAAATGTTCCTATATATGCCAGACAGCCAAGGAACTACAAAACCATTTGATTGTACTTAAGAAATATGCTTAGTAAAATAGTGTCTGATTGATTTTAGGATCCAATCTTATTTTAAGAAGCAGCTTCATCATTTAAGACACTAATTTCTGTCATATAAGTCATATAAGTAATTGTCTGCTGAAAATGTTTTCTTGCATCTGAAGACAACAAAATTCTGACAGCAGATAATGGTAATCTGAATTTTCTTCTTCCTTAGTTGACAATCAGTTGAACTGTTTCACATCAATCTCAATTGATTTTATTCCAACAGTAGTCCTTTTCCTTCGCTCTTTTCACCAGCCTGACTCCCCTCATTATGGTAGTGGATTTTTTCTCATTATTTTTTGATTGCTTTGTCTCTGTCTTGCTGGGTTTTATTTCAGGGTTTTGTGGAGGGTTTTGTGGTTTTTTTGTTTTGTTTTTTTTTTTATTCTTCTTCTGGGTATAAAGCAGGTTATAAAAATTAAACCCTTGCCCTTAGTTTGCAGCTCCTTTTATCTGTTATGCTAGCCCCAGTCTCAGCAGGTGAAGAACTCGTCTTTTAAAGCAGAGACTGTTTGTCACATTTCACTGTTTGAGCAACTCCTGCTTCAGACTTTCAAACTTCTTTTTCTTCATTATCTAGTTGTGCTTTTAGCCTCCAGTCTGGATATCAGCAATGCAGTAGGTACAGAGGATACTGAAGATCACCTTAAGCTTCTTCAGCAGTTTCTCCAGCTAAGTCTCCTCTGACCTCTTTGTTTGGAGTGCTGAGGAACGCATCCTGACAAAAGTACAAAACATGGGGTTGTTTGTTGTTTTTTTTTCAAGTCCCCTGAGTTCCTTTTTTTAAACTCCAGGTCTCCATCTCTTATTTCTCTCCTTCTATTCTCCAAGCCTTTCTGTCTTCTGTTGCATTTTTTTAAGATGGCATCCACCTGTCTTATTTAGATTCACATACAGTGGGATATAATCTACTGTGGTAAGTATCCTCAAATATGATTTTATGTCACTTCCATTTTCCTGCAGAATCCAGTTTTCATGTGTCACCAGTTTCTGAAGAGGTTTTGTGTTCCGTAGATCAGCTTTTCAGTGGTTCAGGGAAGGGATATTGGGTGGCAATTACCAGTCTAGCTGTTAATGTACACTTCTGAGTTTTGAAACAGAGCTTGTTTTCAGAATAGCCTTAAAAGACAGACCTTGGTCAGAATGAATCACCATGTGAAAGCAAAATAGTGTCAGGAGAGGAAGAAGTGCCTGCTGAAGAGAGACATGCATGGAAACCTGTATGAACTTGAAAGAAGGCTTGTTGTTAATCATATTTATCTTCTTTTTCTGGTTTCACATTTGATAGCAAAAACAGTTTTTACTTCCCTGTAGCAGTACTATGTAATCACAGGGGCACTCCAGCAGGTAGTGTATTGTTGCCTCCAGCACCAGTATGCAAGTAAAGTCGCTTCAGCATGGTCTTAGCACTGTAATGAGGTGTTGCTTTGGCTGCTGCTACTTTGAATTTATCAGATCTGAATCTGGATTCATATTTCATAAGGTATTTAAGCTACTGCCTAACTTTAAGCAGATGAGTAATCCCTGTTAAGTCAGTGGAACTACTTAAAGGTTCAAAGTTTTGTGCATAAATATCTTGCAAAATCAGGATATTAAGGCTAGAGAGCATATGTAGACTTATGTTTTGTTTGTTGGTTTTTGTTTTGCAAATATTTTACTGGGTCGATTTTACTGTAATTATATTTTTATATTAATCATATTTGAGATTAGTTATTCAAATTTTATGCCAATTTTTGAATCTTTTTGAAGGAATTCTGCATGGCTATCACTATTTGTATATACCGTATTTTCAGTCTGATAGGATTTTAAGACTGAATTAAGTGTCGCAGGAATTTGTGCTTGAAGTCAAGAAATTTATGCAGAGCATTTACAAAAAATAAAAAACCCAAAACAACTATTACTGAATTTGCTTTGCTGTCTCCCCTACCTACTGCTGAGAGATGATGACTGAAAGTGTCTTTGATCTTCCTCTGTACATTGCAAAGCTTTCTGGCTAAATACACAATTTATGTTGACTTTACTACTTGCATAACTCCAGAGAACTACTGATTCACTGAAGAATTCAAAATGTGGTAAATTTAGGTAATGCAGACCATCAGTTTCTTTTCTGCATCTGATGAAAAGTAGTCGTTGGCCAACAGATCTCTCAAGTGGGAAGTTTCTTGGTGTTTGCTTATTTTACTGGAGTTGTGTATCATGCAGAATACTTAGCTTAGACCTTATCTACACGTAAGTTAAGGCATTTTAACTATGTTGATATTCTTCTGTGGAGGCAGTGTTGTAATATAATTAATATTACTTACTGAATAAATAGCTGAAGACTCTTTATGACATATAACTGTGTCCACCCTGGGATCAAACAATTAAGAGAGGGGGATTATTCCTCATGGATTGGAGAAGGCTCTGGGGAGGCCTTATTGCAGCCTTTCAGTATGTAAAGGGGGCTTACAAGAGAGACAGAGAGCCTTCTTACTGAGGCCTGTAGTGCCAGAACAAGAGGCAGTGGTTTTAAGCAGAAAGAGGATAGGATTAGATTGGACGTAAGGAAGAAGTTCTTTACTGTGAGGGTAATGAGGCACTGGAGCAGGTTGCCCAGAGAAGGTGTGGATACACCACCCCTGGAAGTGTTCAGAGTCAGATTAGGATGGGGCTTTGAGCAGCTTGGTCTAGTGAAAGATGTCCCTGCCCGTGGCAGGAGGGGTGGACTAAGTGATCTTAAAAGCTCTCTTCCAACCCAAGCCAGTTTGTGATTCTATGATACTCTTGCTTCAAGAAAACAGATAAAAATTACCATCAAGTGTGCAGGCTGCAAACTAACCTGTGGAAACTAAGTCAGATGTTGAAAAGCCCTGGTTTCACCATCCCTGCCCTTCTCCTGATCATGAGTTTCCATTTCCTCCCTTACCATGACAGTAGCATTTCTGCGGTTGTGGTGAGCCCGAGCAGTGTTTTTGAGATGGCCTGTTGCAGAGCATCTGCCTCACCATGGGCCCTGGCTCGGGCCCCACTCCCACACAGGTCCGAGTGTGCCTGCGATGACTGAGCTATGGGCCCATGCCCACAGCTGTCTTGGTGGTGTTGGGCGTTGCAGGGTGTCACGTGGTGGCTGTCACCTAACAAGACGTTCCTCTTGACCATGGGCTTCGGCTTAGTCAGTGATGGATGGTTTCCACGCTAGAGATAATTTGGTTGAAGTTTTAGACCAAAAATCTAAGCTTTGATTTCAAGTTATGGGTCAAAGTTAGACAGAAACTAAATGTTACTCTTAGCTGTTGAGGTACTGGTCTTTTTCAGGTAGAAGTAGTCATTACTGGTGAGTGCTACAGGAAAACTTTATTGTTAGTTTTGCATCCTACTTATATTTGCTTTTCTTTGGTCTTCATTTTCTTTCATAACTTCTAAATGTCCAAGAGAAAAAAATAATTCAGACTAGCTAAGTGTGACTGTTACTCTGTATTATAAAGCTGCAAAGATGATTGCAGTGTAAGAGGTTGTGATCTATAACACCAATGCTGGGGGATAATATAAGGGACTGAGTTGCTTCTCCTATATTTGACCTTCTTTGGGAGATGTGTGTCCAATGTTCCCTCTTTGCTCATTGTAGGAATAGCTTCATTAAAGTTTTGGTTTAGTTACTTTAATATGTAATGATCATATGGTCTATGTACTACTGGGATTGTAGTAAAAATGTCTCGCATAAGAGAGATGGAGACATTGCTTCTTGAAATTTTAGGTTTTGGAGGCTGCCTCCTTGGTAAGTGTATTGTTCTCAGACTGAATTTAGATTGTCACTGAGCACTTTAAACTTCAAAACTTTACAGGTTTGTTTGGGAGGTTTTTTTGCAGTTTATCATGTTATATATATGTTTTGAAGTTTATCATATTATTCTTACGAACTGTAACTATCATAAGTTCATTTAGCGTTTTTATTTGAGGGGTAAATAAAATACAGAAATATAGACTGATATCCATCCCTCTACAATATGGACTAAGCTTTTGAGTCTAGTGTTTCTCACCAGCCGCTTTGTCTTTAGAGGTGTGGTCAGAAACAAAGGCCGAGTTTAGGTGCTAAAAAAAGAAATGCTGAGCTTAGGTGTTAAAAAACAGTTGTGGCCTTCCAATTTGAGCCTTAATGATAGTGTTTTTAGTCCCTTGTTGCTGGATAGTTTGCAATGCAAAGGTTGCTGACTGTAGAGCCCCAGTTGTTGCTGTGTGCTTTAGATTAGTGAATGCAACATCTTAATCTCAGCAGCACATAAAGCAAGTAAATGAAGGAGACTTCATGTTACCTTGGCTCTCTGTCTGCAGCTTAATTTATGGAATAGCAAATTAATTCACTGTGAATAGCGATGATACTTCAGTCAAAAAAAGATCATCTATTTTAAGGAATCTAGCTTTTGTTACACAGCTTTTATCTTTTTTTGTTAAAGATGACATCTTGAAAAGCAATAATATAATATTTACTCACAATAGGATGCAACGCCTTTCATACCACATTTGAATCCTGAAAACCTGTAGATTCACAGCACATTGAAGAAGCATTGATCAAAGGCTTCTCTGTGTTCAAACTAGAGCCAAGATAATTGCATCTGTTCTAAATCATGCATTTTGTTATTGCTGTGAAAGATTCTGTGTATGGACCGTTAGTTGGAAATAGGAGTCCTTGAAAGTGAAATCACCAAGGATATAAAAAGCAATTAATAAGTCAGCTATTACTACTTCAGTTTTCAGTTTCTCTTATGAAAACCCACAGTGAGCAACTGGGGGAAAATCACAGACTGAAGATTGAAGGATGACATGGCAAGTGAACTGTCATGAGCACTGTTGAGCTCATAGTGAATGCCCTCAGACAAATGACTAGAGAGTCAATACATACATGCTTTCTGTTTCCTTTCATCCTTATAGGGTGTTGGCACATCTCTATGTATTTTACAAGACAAGGGGTACTCTTTAATGCATTCACTGCAGACTTTAAACACACACATACTCTCCCTTCCCTTCTTTAAATTGCACAAGATCAGAACAAATGTCAGTAAGGGGAGACAGAAAAATACATAAATTTAGGTTCTGCTAAAGTGGTTAAGTCCATGAGCCATAAATCCATTAAGTAGATACTCCATTAACTGGAGATGCTTCAGATATGCCCATGTTACCTGAATAAGTATCCACATGCTCCTTTGGGTGAAGCAGCCATGCTGTTCCTCCCTTCACTGAGGCCCAAGTCGTCTCAGAGCAGAAATGCCCATCCCTGCACCTTGCTTTGCTCACTGGCATGAACCAAAATGCAGCTCCACAGTGTGCCTGCCACAGAGGACTCCAGCACACAAAGGCAGGATACAGCCTAACAGCTGGAATTTGTGACTGGCTCTGAAGGGGCAGATTTTTAATGGGAAGTTAATTGAAATCGGGAGCAACTTAATGAAGAAATTGGTAGGTTCTGTCAGTCCTCCCAAAGAAGTCTGAATGCTCTTCAAAATACTCAGTGGAAGTTCTTGTCATGATGCAGGAGTCGGTGAAATATTTTGGGATGTGTTACAGAGAAGTGGCTAGGCAGTTAGAATGGTCCCTTGTCATCTTAAGATATGTGAGCATGAAGAGCACTAGCCTTATACTGGTACTTTTTCTCCTGAGGCACAATTTCCTAGAAAGGCTTGGAACAACCTGCAATTCCCATGATTCTTCTGCGGGAGATGTCTTCCAGAGACAAATTAGGTGTGGGCCTATATTCAACACTGAAGAGGAAATGTGTTTAAATATAACATTTAATTTACTTGGAAATTAAAAAAAAAAAAATTAAAAGAAAAGAAAGGAAGAGATATCAAGGTTGTCATTTCTAAATATAGATTGGAAAACTCAGAGGGTCCCTCATTTAGATTTTTCTTGGTTTGTTTGTTTAAATGTTTGGTGGAAAAATATCAAGGTATTTTGTGCCAATAACATAAAATTCTTCCTGTCTTGCTTCTTTTGTGTAAAACCTTTCGCCATCTTGGGTTGAAGAGAATATTTGAATGTTTGGGGTTTTTTTTCTGTCTTTAGTTGTTTCTTCATATCCCCATTGACTCCTCTGAATGCAGTGCTCCCTGTCACTAATTGTCAGAAATGGAGTTTTGTATTGAATGGATTTTCTTTGTATTTTCTAATTTCCCATTTTTTGAAGGGCTGTTTTTTAAAACCTGTACTGTTTTCTCTTCAGTAATTGTCCTGTGTTTTGTTTTTGTCATCTTCCCCAGTTTTGATGTCTCTTGCCTTTGGAGTGGGTTTAGCCATAATTTTACAACCAGCAACACCATACCTGTGACAGTTTTATTCCATTCACTATCATCCCTCTGATAATGTTTTTACTCTTTGTTGCTGCAGTAAGAAATCATCAAATAATTTAGGGAATGTGACAGAAGTTACTAATGAATCGTTGAGTGTTTTGCTGATGAAAATCAAGGATTGTTGTTATTATTGTTGAGCTTGAAAGTTGAGCCACCATCTGTGGTATCTGCAAGAGGTGCTGATTTTAAGTGAATATTGTAGTACAGAGTGTCAGGCCATTGTAGTTAATGTTCAAAATATAATTAGGTGTTTGTAGTTGGCAATCTAAAATGTAAATATGCCCAGTAAGCTTTTTTCCCCTTACTTTTTTATATCAGTGATACAGGCAGAGGAGCCAGCCTGTAAAACCTTTATTTAATATAACTGAGGGAGGATATTGGCTTTCTCAGGGTTATTGTGAATTATGGTGCAAGAATACTCTTCCTTTCCCTGAGCTGTGTGATGGTCATGGGCATTGCTGTTTGTTCTTTCTCTGAAGCTCAGACAAGGAGCATATATCCTTTATCTCAACAGCTTAAATGCTTTCCAAAGGAAGGTATGGTTTCTTCTATTGTGTTTTGTGGGGATTTTTGTTGGGTTAGTTGGTTGGTTTATTTAAAAAGGACTTTGGCCCCAGTATTCTGAAGTGTTTAGGCTGAGGTGAATGCATATTACTATAGAAATAACAGCTCTTACATGAAAGCACCTGTTGGTGCTCCAGTGGGTAAAATGTAAAATGAGGAGCAGGCCCTCATGTTCCTTTTTCCAAGCAAATAAGTAAATTGGAGACTGGAGGAAAATGTTCTGGATTATCACTTCTGATGTAATGCACGGGCTTGGCTGCAGACCTGCATTACCGGCCTTCGTGCCAAGGAGGGACACGGCTGGAGGCAGATCATAATCTTCAACATTTCTGGTTAAAGCTACATGTGTTCAGCATATTCAGAGTGATGATTGCTCAACTAGAGCCCCTCACTCCCGCCTGTGCCATGTCAGGAGTTTGGGGCTGGGAGGAGCAGCGAGACTACAGAGCTGGCTGGGCAGTATCCGCTGGCACAACATGGAGTGTCCTTTCCACTGAGCTCCTAGTTGCCCGTGGGGAACTATTAAAACAGTTCCAAGTTTCTTCTCAGAAGAGAACTGAGAAAGCTCACTGAGAAAGGAGAGAAAACAATACCATTAGTATTTAATATTTTCTCTGTGTATGGATTATACTCACGTGTTTCAGACTGGATGCTGATCCCTGCTTCATGAATCTGAATTAGAGAAACAGAAACAGTAGCACCTAATTAATTAAGTTTTAAGTATGGTTCAGTCTGTTGAAGGCAGTCCATTTGTACCTATCAGTGCTATTAGCAGACATTTTAAAACGTCTGCTAATTAATATGTGACAGAACAAATTAATACAATTGAGGTTAAAAGTGACTTTGTCTGGATGTAAGTCACAGCAACAAGATGAGCCAAGATTTTCTAGGATAATGAAAGATCTCTTAGTTTTACAGAATATTTTAAACAATGCAGCTTAATAATCATTACCTTTCTTCCTACAGCAACACTGTATTCATAATGTACCTGAAGTTATGTAGCCACTGCTGAAATATATGAAATTTATCTTAAGCACAGTTTTGTAAAGGTCTTAGATTTTAAAAATCCCTTTAAATAACTAACACGCAGAAATAAACAGTTTCTTCTAGGAAGGTTTTGTTTTTCTATCTGCTTTCCTTGCAGTAATAGGAAAGTTTCTCTTTCTAAATTGCCTTGAAAATTGGGCTCAGGCCTGTGATGTGGGTTAGACAAGTAAGAAGAGGGGCCCAAGCTTCTATTTCTGAATACTGGGCTGTTACAGAAGAAAACTTTACTTGTCCTTAATGATTTAGAGCTTTTTTGCAAAAGATTTATCTACCGTAATCTGGACTATTAGAAACAGTAGGAGCCCTGTAATCCATGTTAACATGGACACATTAAATTAAACCTGTTTCTGTTCTTCCTTAGCTGTCTTCAATTATCTGTGCTCCATTTTGGCCTACACTTTATTATGGAAACTTCTTTCATAGGGAAAAACAAAAATCATCCACCATCATATTTCTTTTTTGTGGCCCACATTAGGTCTCTTGAATACTTATGCAGTTGTCAATGGCAATTTATAAAAACAAAAAGATCTTTGCCTATTGTTGTGGATGGTCTGGTGTGTCACAAAGATTTATTATCTGCATCCTAAAATAAGACAGATATTTTGTAATCATGGCGATGTGGCATTCAGAGAAAGGGAGTCATCTGTTTCCTTTTAACAGCTGGTCGAGTACAGTAGAGTTAGGCTTAAAGAAACAGAGTCTGGCTAGATTAATACTCTTTTCTACTATGTTATTTTGGCCTAAGTTTTGGAAGCCTGTAGATTTAATTAGCTTGGCAACTGCATCTGCAGATTCTAAAGTGTTAACCGTTATATCTTTATTTTCAAAATCTAGCCTGTGTTTTTACATGTCAGAGAACCAACTAGAGGGCTGTTAACATTTGTAAAAGCAATATATTATTTCTGAGACCATGGTGGAGCCCTGTTTTGAACGAATTTATCAGATTCTGCCATGTTTCTTGTCTTTGAAAACATCAACTCAGCCAAAATGTTAAAGAACATTGGACTCCCACCATTTAGACATCCATATTAATACTGTTTTGAGAGATGAATTAACAAAATAAGATGAGGTTACTCATTAGGTAAATATCTAAAATACTTATAAAATTGTAAATGCCAAAAAATACAGTAAAATTTTCTGTCCTAATTCAGCACATACCAAAGAAAATAATTACTTTGTTAAACGAAGTGATGCCAAATATTTGTATTTAATATTTCAGTGCAGAGGTCAGTTAGTTTGGCTCTTTCTTTTGAAATGCAGCTATACTAATGTAACAGATTTTAAGTCAATGCTGATGGCTGTGTGGCATTTGTTATCATGCACAGTTGAGTAGTTTACGTGAGTATTTTGAAATCATGTAAATAGCAACAGATGCAAAACCGTTTCCTGGATGTGTTTGTGTATACAGCTACAGATACATATATTTGAATCTGCTTATCTGATTCTAGCACAGAATAATAAGTGACTGATTAAATTGAGGGTATTTTGGGGTAAGGCACTGACAGCCGACGTGCTTAATCTAACACGTGTACTCTTTTATTGTTTGAGTACTGTATTTTAGGCATTTATTAAATACTATAAATTACACCATAATCAGTCAGATATTTGTGATTATACTGGTTACTAGACATTCTTAGGAAATGTAAATGCAAAATCAGAACCCCAAACTCCTGTATTTAAAAAAGCACTATAAAACCAGTGAAAACTATAAATTCTCAGTGTCATCCTGGATTTTGGCCTTTTGTTAAGGAAATTTCCTGGGCAGGGCACTTCTGATTAATTTATTTAGATAATTCTCTAATCAGTCACTATACACTGGAAGGATAGTTTTGGTGATCTTTTGGGGGGAAAGATAATATCTTTAAAACACAGGAATATGTACATACATGTACATTTAATTTTTCTGATTGCAAGTTAAGCACAACCTTTCATTTAGCATAAAAGCATATGTTAAACATACTCAAATATTTTAGTAATAAGACCTGTCTAAAAATTTTGCAGGAGTAAAACTATACCCAGTTGTATTCCTTTCCACCTTCTTGAAAACTTAATGGAAAAGGTTAATGTTGCAGCATGTCCAGGGATTCAACAGGTGATGGTCATGATAGAGGCATAATTCCATACTCTAGGAATGAAAAACAACTTTCCACTCACGGTGTGGTATTTTGACACATCACCACAAGTTTAAATGAGGCATAGGGTGAGAAATAGTTTCTGGATTCAGGGTTCCTTTCAGTCTTAGTTTAGATTTCACTTGAAGGGTAATATAGGAATTGTCCTTCTGTGTCTTTACTGATAAATAGAAATACTAGAAATATATAATGAAAGAAATTATTTTAATTGTTGCATTGTTTCATATTTTCATTGTGTGTTGGGGATGAATCAAGCCATTGAGAATTTGGGGTCCTGGATAGAATACTTTAGTCTTCACTTGAGCAGCATCAGTGAGAAGGTTGAAATTCTGGGTTTTACTTCAGTTCCCAGTCCTTAACTTACCAGAGACTAGGGACCTTCTGAGGTAATACCAGGTAAGAATGATCTCTTGCCCACTGCACTAAGTAGATAAATCTGTGGGTAGTAGGTACGATGTTCTGTAAATAATGCTGTTTCTGTGAATAACATCACTTTTGGCTGTCACTGTTACATCCAAGAGTTATTTAAGTGTATTTATGGGTGGGATTCTGCCTTGGTGCTCTGAGTGGTGCCGTGTGCCAGAAATGCAGAACTGCAATACCCCAGCTTATGGGGCTTGGAGACAACTGGATCCTGGGGCCAGGGCAGGAAGGAGTGGGCACTTCCACTGCTGCCCTTGTCTTCTTCCTCACTTCCAAGAAGCAGACCATTGAGTTTCGTAATAATGAGAAGGAAAAGGGGTCATAGATGTTGATGAGACAGCAAAATGAGAGGGAAGAAGAAACCAAGGAAAAGGTAGTAAAATGCTTATTAAAGTATTTAGCAAAAAATACATACAGAGATAATAGGCTTCTCTCTCTCCAGCAGTTAAATATTATCCTTGGTAAGTTGAATTTCATTATTTTTGTCCTTGTTCCAGTTTAACTGAGCTGGGGGCAATTATTTCTCAGGCAATACTTCTTACAGAAAGCATATTGAGTGACAAAAATGCTGACTTGTACAAGAAAAAAATGATGGTGAAATGTCAAAATTATTAAGAGACAAAACTAGTATTAATTTTAGGTGTTATTACTTCCATTTGTAGCTATTCCTAAATCCATCATGGGTTTTCGGTGCTTGTTTTCCTTTCAGTGTCCCTGAAAATTTTATATGATGGCTACTGTTACTGAAATTTCTAAGAGCAGGACTCATAGCTTGTAAAGCTCCACAAATGTTTACCTATATTTGATGGTTTTGTGAGAATGTGAAGCTTTCCATGGAGTTAGTGCCTTAGTGATGCTTCTTCACCGTGGGAAGGTGGGGCAGGTGTGTGTGGGATAGGAGAGCAGCTGCACCAATTAGAGCAGCTTGCACTGGAAAAAAGAAATTGCAGCGTTATAAGTGCTGCTACTCCTGAGCGAGTAATTTCACTTACAGCTTTCCAAGGGCTTTTAGCTTAAGCCCTAGGGTCATTTACCATTTAAGTGTGCTTCCACCAGCAATAGTAAATATGAAGCTAAACCATGTGGGTGTGATGAGCAGAGCAGAACATGAGGAGATGAGTTGGGCAGGCGAGCGTGCAGTGGGAGTGCAGCCCTTTCCAGGCAAAGGGGAGCTGGGCTGACAAGAGGGCTGTGTCAGGGAGGTGGGCAAAGCTGTGCTCACAGTGAATAAATGTGCTGAGAAAAAGTGCAGCTGTGCTTTTTTAATATGCACTGCAGGAGATTTCAGCAGCCTGATGATATATCATGCATTAATGTTGAAAAGATAAACACATTTGGAGAGCACAGGAAGGCCTTGTGTTTTTATGTTAGCAGAATGCTTCCTAATGAATAAGAACGTGCTGCTGGCTTCACAGAGCCATATGGCAGCTTTTCTAATTTTAGTTCAGTGCAGATGCATAATTCTCCCTTGTTTTACCTCCTAAAACCTTCCTGAGATGTTGCATAGTTTTTCCTTTAAGACTTGATCTGTAGTTTCTGGGGGAAAATATGTGTTCAAGAGTCTAAGGGCTTCTTTGCTCTGGACAGATGTGTGCTGTGTGATGAAAGAGCAACTTCACTATATAATCACTTCCCTAAAATAGTAGCTAACTTTATTCACAAGGATGGGATAAGCTGGTTTTAAAATTGATTGCTGAAATAGTTGCTGTTTCTTAGGCACTGGTGTTTTGAAAAATTGCTTGCTTTCAGGGAATAAAAACAACTTGTATTGAGGCAATGGGAACTGGGTAAGAACGTGCATGAGGATATCAAGTTTCAAGTGAGCCATGGATCGTAGTGCTTTGAATTACACAGCTACAAGGCAGAGCTGCTTTCCCTGTGGTTAACCAAGCATCAAAATAACTTGCACGTTCTTCACTGCTTTACTTCATCATGTGTAGTAATCCAAAACTACTCACATTAGCAAATACAATTTTTTGGGGTATTTCTCTTCTGTGTTTTATTCAAGTTGATGCATTTGAAGGCACTTTCTGTACAGCCCTATTCATGTTAAAAACCTCTTGTCCATTACCACAGTCAATACAGTTACTTAGCAGTTGTCATACACAGATGTTATTACATCTAATATTTGAAATGTTATTTAATCTAATGCTCAAAACTGTAATGTCAGCTAAAATACAGCCTTTGGTAAGTATGCTTTCTATTATCTGTTAGCATTAGTTTTTAGTACTGTATCTGCTCTTATATTTGGACAGTTAGATACTTTTGCAGTTTTCTTGATTGTTTGGATGTTATTTTTGCACGGCAATTCAGAAGGATCATGCGGGGCAAGCTTAGATATATAAATTATGCAAGACAAAAGTAGTTGGCCAATAGGTACAAAAAATGGAGAAGATAAGTTGTTTTCAAGATAGTTCCAGTGAAAAATTAAATTGCATGTTTAAACTTTGTATGGCATTTACATTCACTTTCAAGTGATGTTCCTGTTACTGTTATAAGGATCTTGATTTGTATTTTTTTTTTAAAGGGTTCAGAGCTGAGCTTTCTAGTGTCATTTATTACAGATCTCTTTGTTTATATTTTTTTTTTATCTATTGTACGAAAAAGGGGATGTGATTTGAGATAAGTGTGGCATTTCAATAGCAATTCCAAAAAATTACAAAGAGCAGGAATTAGATATAGGGCATCTGGGAAGTCTTGTTTTAAACAGTATTGGATAATAAACTTCAATTTACCCGTTACAGGTTTTTTGGTTGTTTTTTTTTGCTTGACCTTTTTCTTGGGTGGTTTTTAGAGCATGGGTTCTTCTCTGTCCAACATTTCACCAGCATCTCTTTTTTGCTCCTCTTGTTCTGTGAAGAACCTTAAATGTTGCTTCAATTAAGAAATAACCTAAATTTATATTGATGCAAATTTTCTCTTTCAAATTATGCATCATCTTTTTAAGTTTCTGCCTAGGCTAACTTTTGCTCTTTTAATTCAAAAATGCATTTTGGTTTTGCAGAGAGCACGAAGGGGGAAATATTTCTGTAGCGGTTTTCTTAAGGAAGTTGGAGCAGAGCTTGAGTGCAGACAAAGAGAGCTTTTTGAGTGGTTCAGCTGGTCCTGCCTGCCCACCTGCAGGAGAGTAGGGTTTGAAACACAACCAAGAGAAGGTGATGTCTGTCAGTAACACTTCAGAGTCTGCTGTCACAAATGCAGAGAGAACTGACATAGTTTGAGTTGGGAGGATGGAAAACCAAGAAGGCTTGCTAAGTTAAAATGTAGCAGGAGACTTCCAACTATTGATTTTGGCTTCTATTTCTCTGACTTACGAATTTCTGTTAAACTAATGTAATTTCACAAAGGTTTGCTTTCAGAATCTGAAATGAGCTTTGAATGAAGCTTGAGGCTTCCCACTCATAAATTCCTCAGAAAACATTTTTGAGGGCTTTTTTATCCTTCTTTATTCTGTATGTTAAATGTAGAAAAGTAAATACAGTTTATGATCACTAGGAAGATGCCCAGTTAAAAATATTAATATGTATTTTAGTATAATACTGCTTATGCAATTGTAAATACTCACAGTTTAAAGTCCAAATTACACACATCACTAAAATACTACATAATTGGGTGTATATATTCTTTGTAGTATCTCTCTCAGGGGTGCTTGTATTTTATTTATTATTTTTCTCTCTCTAGGATAAACTGTTAATTGAGTCGAGCTAATAATTATTTCATGTTGTGAAGTTTATGCTGTAATTCAGATAAAATATGCTTGATCCCTGGTAGCCATATTCATAAGGATGGGACCAGTCTCTAATTCAATGGTCCCTCTCCAGTGCAGAATTCCCTGTATGGAGATGAAGCCGTGGGAAGTCCCTTTCCATCCTTCTCACTTCCTCTGGCAGCAAAAGGCTGTATTTCTCTGTCCACACTCTTTCTCTGCTGCCCTTTGGGCTCTGTGCCTGTAGGATACCTGGTAGCACTTGACTGACATTGAGGGGTATCATTGTTCGAGCAGGAGGCATCACTGGAAGGTGTGAGGTCAGGGAACCAACTCCCACTGCCCATGTGGCTGTAGTGGCAAAGTCTAGTGGTTGTTGTTAATTAGAGGGTAACACCAACAATTCTTGTGGGACTGGAAAAATGGGGTTCTGAGAGGCTTTGCAAGGTTGGGCCTTTAGGAAAACTGTTTTCCTAAACCTTGACATTCAGAGATCATTAATCCAGTGTAGAAATTATAAACTGTGCTTTTGATTTCTTTGTTGGTCTCCCATGAATTTGAAAAAGATAGAAGTAAAAAAGGGGAAGTAAACTTTACATTTTTGCACCATTATTTAACATCAGAAACTGTTAAGAGAAATGAATACTGAACTTGAGATAATGCTTTATTTTGTCAGCATTAGAAATTTGTGTATCAGTCATTGGTTTTTCCAGCCTTCCTGCAACAAAGTTTTGTTGTCAGTTAGCCACACGTGCTGTATTGCTGAGGGAAAGATTTACATTTCAAGACATTCCCCATGACTTACTGTCAGGACACTGCTGACAGGATTCACACTTACTCGTATGCGCTAGTAAAGTCTACACGAGGGGCTTTGTAATTCAGTCAGAAATGGGTAATTTATTACATAGTTGAACATTACTAGTAGCTGCAGTTTATAACAGTGACGTAAATTACAGCTGGTCCTACTCAGAGGCTGTCTGAGGCTTGAGTTTCCTATACAAGGCCACTTTAATTTTAAGTGTGGCCTGGGTGTGTAGCCTCTTCTGAACTCTCCAACTACTTGAATTCTTACCCAGCTAAGTTACAGATCCAATTAGGAACTCCATAATTTTGGAGCACTTGCGATTTATACTGCTTTTCAGAGTGCCTAGCCGAAGTTCATGAGTGGTGTAGTGTACACTGTCACCATCTCTGGGAAAAGTGGGAAGGTAACATTAAAGTATAAATATCATTTTCATATTTTCTCTGTTCATTACACTTTTTCCTTGAGAAAGCACTGAGTTTATTGATTCTACAAAGATGTTGGGCCCTCTGAGGGAAAGAGTGTCAAAGGGAAAAGAAAATGAAGAAGTCAAATGGTTGTGAGGGACAGCTGGTGATTAAGCAGAAGCAGTCAGGGATCAAACAATCAAAATGGAGAAAACAGGGAAGTGGAGAGGAAAGCAGTGGCTCTCAGGAACTGGATGTGAGATTTGAGAGATCTTTGGACTGATCTGGTATTGCAGCTTCTGTGTTGATTACTGTTATAATAATTTAAAATGTCCTCTTTTTCCTTTGTATAAAACCTCATCAGTATGCACGAAAGAAAGCAATTGTTTTTATCAGTGTTATAGGTGGTTTGTATAAACTCCATGGTTGTAAGAGTGAAAAAACCAGCAGCAAATATTTCGTATTATGTGAAAAATAATCAGTAAAAGTAGTCNCACCGTTGTTGGATCATATCTGCAGCCCCTCCATTTCTGGCTCATAGAGAATAATCCCACGTTCTCCCATAATCAACATGGTATCAATGGCTGAAGCAGTGGTCAAATGAGAGCAAGAGGCTGGTATCCCTGTCCATTCTAATATTTTGCAGTGTGAAAATAGAGATCACTTTATGCTAGCAGGAACAGATGGGAAACAGATATCATCACTGGCTTTATTAAAAGCTCAACTCTATTTTTAGAGTTCTTTTAGAATTTTTAGAACATGTTTTCAGTTTCGTATCATCATATGGTGCCAACTCTGCTGTGTTGTAGCATGGGAAGGGCTGTTCAATTGTTTTTCTGTTACACTTAATTTCTGCTTTTTGCCAAAACAAGAAAGGTAAGGAAAAAAATAAAATCCCACACCTAGTCTAAACCAGAAATACTAATTTTATGTCTTCGTGAGTTTAAGTGGCAGAGGAAATGTTAATAGTTATTTCTAGTAAATTTATTTCTATCAGATTATGCTAATCAGAGTGATTTAAAATTAGTCTGTTAGCTGCAACTCCATCTTCAGAGCAATTTGCTAAATCATTATTCACGATGGTGTTATATAGTGTATTAAACCTAAGAAGACAGCTAAAATTTTTGAGTCTTTTCATGAAAGCAGGAAACCACAGAAATCTAGGATGAGACAGCCCAAGTGACCAAAGCCTTATTGACAGCAGGTGACTGCTGACAGGAGAACACCCAGGGCTTCACAAAAGCAGTTCCTTTACTCTATGTCTGAGCAGCACATTTTCACACTGACTTTAAAACCTGTGCCAAGGAAAGTTCAGAAG
>WAAG01068337.1:1427-13186 GCA_013390105.1 Tichodroma muraria | reverse complement strand
ATTTGGCTATGAGACTTAGTAAATTATACTTACTTATATTGAGACTTTAACTTATAGTGTATAAATCCTGAGGACTATTTTGAGCTGAAGTAGCAGGGCTGCTTATTTTCTCCAATAGAAGGATTTTGAGCAAAAAGTAGCAACCAAAAACCTTTTGTGGATTTTATTCAGAGTATTCCTAGCTTCCACTGCTGATGGGAAAAGCTCAATTTTACAGTTTTTTGGGGATTTCATCTTTTTTTAACACCTCTTTATTTACTAGAAATCTTGATTATCTGAAAGAATGATTTTACCTTCCCCAGCTTTTGCATTATTACTGCTGGGCTCTGCAGTATTAGTTAATCTCTGTGCCCCACTTACCAGGTTTTTACAATACAGTCTCTCAACCCATCTCTTATTAGGATGAGGGTAAGGGAATTAATTAGTCTGGCCTCCTTTCTGCCATCTTATAATCTAAGTCAGTTAATTTTATAAAGAGTTTCCACCTTGTCCACAAAAACAGTTAAAATTTTGAAGAATAAAATTCTAAACTTGCTCTTGAAGGATGAAAGCTCTAATTACTGGTAATCATTTATAGGTTGGGCAGCTACATCTGGAAGCTGCTGAGTTAGAAAATACTTACGTTTGTAACCAAGTTCTAGAATTAAAATTACTTGTCTGCTTTCTCAGTGCAAGTTTAGTACCTTTAACTTGCATAAGATTGTAGAGGGTAGCCCATGCACCTTCAAGTAATGGCATACTGTGGACAGATGCTCTGCATAAATAAGTTTTTGTCATAATTTGGATAGTGCTGCCATTCTGACAGGTAACATCTCCTTGGGCTTGTCTGCAGTACTCTCCACTTCAGTCAGATTTTTTTCAGATTCCTTTAGAAACAATAACTCAGTCTTTACTGAGGAGGTTGTAATTTTTTTCCTTATCTTTTTTCTTATCTCCTTGTCATTTGCTTGTGCATTTTAATTCTTTAAACATTTTAACAAAATATGGAAAAAATACATGGATATTACTTACCAATATCCTAGGTTAATGAAGCCTGTGTTCAGTTCCACTGAAGTAAGAGACAGGAATAAAAATAGACATCTTTAATAGCACTGCTTTAGGAGCCAGTGCTATTAAAGTGCATAGCAGTGCATGAGTCATTTATTAGCTATCCCTGGAGAAGGCAGGTTTATTGTACTTATGCAGAGGATTAGGCACATCTACTTCCTGCCACAGAGATTCCTTTTGTTCGTTTCAGTAGCAAACATTTGTGTGATTGACATAAGGACCATCAGAGGCCTTTTGCTAAAGCCAAAAAAAATAAGATGTATGTCCTAACTTCTGCTGCTTATGTTCTTGCTGATTATTTTAACTTCTGTAGAATTTGTTTTTTCTATTTATTTTCTATAAGTTTTCTAAATCAGAAAAGGAAATCTCTTACAGTAAAGCTAAGAAGAGGTAGTGGCTTCCTGAAAGCATTTTTCTGTTGCTTCTGCTAACTTGATGCAGCACACTTATTCAGGATAGCTTTGGATGAATCTGGGTGTTGCACACTGTATCAATATGTGTATGTTAAATTCATTACCATCTTTGTAATTGTCTTCTGTTCCAACAGGACTTTCCACGGATGAAAACGGTTCTACATCAGTTACCAATCAACCAATGCATCAGAAGGAGAACATGCCATCTTTACTTGTGACAAGCAATTCTGATCAATTTCTGACAACTCCTGATGGAGAAGAAAAAGATATAAGCCAAGACAGTTCAGAATTAAAACACAGGTCTGCAAAGAAAGACTTGTTGGAGATAGACAGGTTTACTATTTGTGGAAACAGAATTGACTAAGAATTTATTTTTTTTAAAATCAATGTGCTAAGGATACTGAGCTGTTGGGACAGCAGATGCTACCAGAATGGACAGTTGCCAAAAGGCACATAAATATTTATTTAAAAACTTAAATTATTAATGGAAAAAAAAAAATATTAATTTCTTTCTACAAGTAACTTGGCTTGGTATCTGGTCAGGTCAAGTAAGTGATCTTTAACTTGCCTCTTGGAAAATGTGGTGGATCGTGAGTCTCTAGCCTGGTGGCAGAGCTGCAGTATCGCTTTTCTGGAAAACAGACTGGAAAAAAGCCTAACCCTGTTCTGCGTTATGAAACCATGCTTCCAGAACACTATTTTTCATGAAGGTTCCTCCAGTGTAAGGATATTCTTGGAAATGTGTGGCGACTTGACCGGAAGCTTGCCTATCCAGTTACCATGATTTATTAAACATCTGAAAGCAGCATTCAAACTTGTGCTTATATCAACAAACACATAAAGCATTGGTACATAAAACAGTAAGTCAAGATAGTTATTCTTGTCAACAAAAATCTTTTCAAGATGTATCTTGAAAATCTTGTAATCAGAATAAAATTTTGCCTTTAAGTGAAAGACTTACTGCTTAGTATTTTATCTGAATAGTAAACACCAAGGAAAGATCATAGTAATGAAGGTTCTGCTTAACTGGGCAAATATGAAGCATATTCATTTCATGTGTTGTGTGTCCTGCAAGACAAATTATTTAGAAATTATTTTTTTTAAAAGCTGAGGGTATTTTGTTGCCGTAGGAAAAAATACTAAAGGGGCACTTCTAATGTTGAGGAACAGCAGTGTTAACTGCAGCAAACAAGTGTTGTGTTGGAACTGTATGTATGGCATTAACACAGCAGTAAAGAGCATTGCACTGCATTTTGCATTTAACTCTTAGAAGAATGACATCCGTGTATTAACTTGCCTGAGAACATGCCTATAAAAGCTCACACTGACAATCAAATCATAATTATCCATTTAATGTAATTGATTGGTTGTAGTCAAACTTAAGTAGACGGACTAGATCTATATAGAGCATTTAAGCATTACAATGCATCTTAATTTCTGGTGTGAGATGCAGAGTTGGGAAGGTTGACAAAAAGTTTTGGAATCCTCAAACCAAGGATGGATTAAATTTGAGCTCAAAACATAGACTGGAGAGTTTTATCAGAAGAGACCCCTTAGTTAATGATAAATTCTTCATATGTTTTTAAAACACAGCATTAGCTTCCAAAATGCCTTTCAGACATTCAAGTAAGCACCAATTTTACTTTCCAAGGGAAGGTATCATAAAAATACTTTAGTGCTGAACAAATGAAGACAATTTGCTCTTTGCTAATTTCATAATTTGTCAGGATGGGAAAAACAAAGTTTATTTGCTGTATGAACATGTGAAAGTTTAATGTATCTGCTAATCCCTGAAACTTGCAGGACTACAGTAATATAGCAGATGGAGGCAGTTGGACAGAGTTACATGTCTGAGCAGACTTGGTAATGGGAGAACTCTGCTGTACGGTTTAGGATTGTCTGCTCTGGTGGGAATGCCTTACTGCAGTCTTTCAGCCTCTCTTCTCCCATAAGAATAGTGGGAGTAATTTCCAAAATCTGTGGTTATGTTCAGGGATGAAAGTAAAAAGGACTTGTGCTGTGGAAAAAATTGAAAATCTTTAATTTTTGATGTATTTTATACTAATTGGAGATGTTCACACATTGAAATTAAGATTATCTGTCAATTTGGTGTATCTTATTTTATAATTATTTAGCAATTGCTAAAGAAAGCTTGAAATTGCATTCATTTTTTTTTTTCTGTTGAATGACATTCTGTATCAATTTTATAAGTGCATCTTGTGTGAAACTCAATAAAATTCAATTTTGTAATATTTGTTTAAAAAAGGAAAAGCACAGTGTTGACATTTCTTTTTTAGTATTCAGAGTTGGCGATCTTGCAAAGTATTTAATGTATTAAATTCCAATTTCCATAAAGTAGGATTCTCGCAAATGTGGGACACAAATGAGTTTAAGAACTAGGTTATCAATGGCTTCAGATCTATTTCTGTAGCAGTTGGTTGTTGCCACTTGTAGAAAGAAGATACTGATGCCAGCCTATTACTAATTTGGTTTTTAAGGGCACACACCGTGTGAATGAAAAAATGCTGTGTCTCAGGGGAGTTGTAATTTCCGTAGTCACTTACTACAATTGGGTTTACACCTACACAGCAAAGCCAAGTGTGAATGCAGGATCAGCACAGAAGCTGATCACACAAAGCCCTTGCTGAGCACACAGTGGTGGCAGAGGAGGGGTGATGGCTCATGGCACTGGGGCACGAGTCCTGGCCTGAATCCTCCTGGGCTGGGACTTTGTTCTGACACTTGAATTGTGCCTGGGTCTAAAGCAGTCCAGCTGGTCTTTGGGGTATGGCTGGTACATCCCTGCCTGCTGTGGAGGTGTGACTTCATTGCCCTGGGATCACCATAACACCAAGGTGTACTCGAGGCATTGTTGCAGAGGGCATGGCAAACACAGCGCTTCCCTCTAAACTCCCCAAGTCTGGTAGGGGCCCAGCTGGGCATTCCTTCCTTTCGTTGCATGCTCTCTGATTTTCTCATCTTTTTGTTCATGATTTATAGGGATTCCTTGGATATCTAGCAGTGTATCTTTAATGAAAAGTCACAGCTGCTTATCTGACCTTGGGTGGTCCTCTCAGAACTCTAGAGGTGGTGAGGGGGAACAGACCATCAAACAAGAAAAAACAAGCAACAGCAAATTTCTTATCGATAGATAGAGTTGTTCATTTGGGTTTTCTTGAAAAGCTCCTGCCTTAAGAGTGATACATATAAGAGCATCAGAGGTTAAGTAGTGAATAAATTAAGTTCTTCAGTTGATAAATCCCTCCAAAAATAAAATCTAGGCAAGCAGTGATATTTCAGCTAAAGTCACAGTTGCCAAATTAATTCCAAAAGCACACATTGAGTACAGTGTATATTCATAATTAGTATTATTCATTATGGGAGCATTAAAAAACAACTGGTTTTGACAGGATTAATTAAATAATCTTTTGAAGCCTTTCAGATGTTCATCAGCCAAGCAGAATTTCCCCTCAAGCATAGTAGTTTTACAATCATAAGCATGCTGTTAATTTGCTCTCTTCTTAATTTAAAGTGAGTTTGTGGAAACTTTTCAACTTTGTCTTAATTTTTTGTGGTGCAGAATTCTGTGTAGTCTAATAATTTATTTGGAAGTCTGTTTCTGTGACTCAGCATAATTAATGAGGTCACTGTTGTTAAAGCCAGCATTTGCCCAGTTGTGGCTGCTGTGCCAGCTCACACACACTGGAGATGGAGGTGTGAATATTCTTGGTGGTGGTGAGGAAGGATGGATGCAACTTAATTATAGCACAAATGTAATCAGACTCTGTGAAGCTCCTGAAACACTGCGACATTTTGTCTTATAAACTGGCTCCTCCATTGTGAGTAAACTAGGAGTTGTGCCAACTCAGTCTTGGGGAGTCATGGCTTCAGAATGCTCTTCACAAATGCTAAACAAAATTTGCTTTTAAAACTTCTTCAGAATAAGTGCTCTTAGAAATTTGGACTGTCTCAATTTTGCTGACTGCAGGGAAGCAAATAGCTTTGTGTAAATACTGAGCTGTCAGGGGGAGCTGCAGTTGGGACCACTTTATCTGGAGGAAATTTTTCTGTATATAAATGGTATAAAATGTTTAGACTGTGAAGGCTGTCAGAAAACTCTTGATGTATCATTTCTGTAAGTCTGTTTCATAGTAACTTTCATCAACCATACCTACCAAACCTGAATCTAGTTAGGCTTGTTTTAGGATTTCAGTATACTCTGATTTAGAAAAACACTGTCGGCAGAGTTGTGAAAGATCATAAATATGAAACACCAAAGAACATTTATTAGTAAGCTCGGTTATAATAACAGAATAATCCAAAATTGCAATAGGTTTTAGAAAATGTCTCAATTTTGACCAAAACACTTATCATATTTGTGATGAATAAACTCAGATTCTAAAATGTGCCCTTGTAACTCTGCTGCCCACCTGTGCCTCCCAGCTGCAGCTTTAGGCTGTGTAGGCTGTCATTGCATCCATTCATCACCACTGCCTAGCAGAGTGATGTTATCAAGCAGAGCTGAGGTTCGTTCTCAGTTGGAGGCAGTTGTGTCTGACAGATGAACTGCAAGGAAGTATTGAGCATGGGGGAGGAGGGAGAGAGAAGTCAATTTTGATGTGTACAAAGATGTGGGTTGCAGCAGCACTCCCTTGCATTCTAGTTTTTTAGGCTGACTTGTACAGTTCTGTTACAAGCTGTGCTAGATAAATCCTGTATTTTATAGGCAAACACATTGCATGCATTATATGTTGTGTTTACTGCTTCCACGTTTTTTATATCAGAAGTTACTAATCTTGTATTTATTGGTGGTATGAGAGCTATGTTACAGGGCAGTATATTTTTAATAGAGCAATTTTTGGTGTTCAAGGAAGTCTCAGGTTTTATGTTGGTTCTTCTTCCCATCCCTGCTCAGTTTGTTGGACAAGAGCAATAATAACTTTATGACTGTTTTCAATATCATGGGTATGTTCCTGTGATGCCCAGTCCTGACAGGTGCTTAGATCACAGTCATTGAGTGGTTTGGGTTGGAAGGGACCTTAAATATCATCTAATTTCAACACCCCTGCCATGGGTAGGAATCCCTTCCACTATCCCAGGTTGCTCAGAGCCACATCCAACCTGGCCTTGAACGCTTCCAGGGATGGGGCAGCCCCAGCTTTTCTGGGCAACCCGTGCCAGTGTCCTGCCAGCCTCACAGGAAAGAATTTCTTCCTAATGTTTAATCTAAGCCTATTCCCAGTTTGAAGCCATTCCCCCTTGTCCTGTCACTATATGCCCTTGTAAAACATTTCTCCATCTTGTAGGCTCCCTGTCTGCTGTCCCTGAAAATACATTAAGTATCAAGGTAGCTCAGGAATCACTTGTTTGATGCTGACAGTTTAAAATAAGTGGAATTATGGATTCTTAGGAAGTGATGCATTTGATATACTGAGAAATGTGAAATGAAACTTACCAGCATTGGACAGCACGTTCTTAGGATTGATACATTAAATCAACACAGGAAGGTGTGTGCGTTGATGCTACCAGGTACAATCCCAGTGACAGCCCTGACTGTCAGACCAAAATTTTCCTGCAGGTTTGATTTGAACTTCACACCCTGTTAAAGGCAGCAATACAGCCACCAGCACCTTTCTACAGCCAAGGCAGCAGGAGCTGTGATAAGTGAGTATCTTCTGGGAACAACTCCTGGGAACAAGTATCACATGTATCTAACCTGGAAGTTTTGGAATGTTGTTTTCAGGTTGATGCTTTCTGCCTTTTGGACTCTCTTGAGGTATAGCTGCAATGAAAATAAACCTTGTGTTGAAGCTCAGCACTAACCACTGATGGGAAACAATGCCCCTAATGCAATAGCAGAGGACCCACCTGTTGGGCTGATGAAAAAATCTGAGTGTCTTTAGTCACTGAAAATTACTTTGACATTGGAGCAGAGCAAATTCTGCTGCATCTGAGGTAATGCTTTATGGTGCCTGTTCAGCCATTCACTTACTGACCATGAGCTATTTGGCTTCCATGTGGGAACAAATAAATTCTCCAGCCAGTTTTTGTGCTAGACCCTCATTTCTCAAAAGCAAGGACCAAGCCCCAGGAGTGATTCTTTGCACAGATGTTCTGCTAATAGCATCAGAGTAATTTTGTGGAATTGGTTTACCTGCCTTGTAGAAGGCAAAGGAGGCATTGGAGGCATCCCACATCAGCTCCAGCCCTTCCACTACTGGGCCTTTCAAAACTTGGGCCAGTCACAGCTTGTAATGAATCAAGGAAGACAGTCCAGTGCACTAGGCCAGAGCAGCTGGAGTGTTCTGGAAAGCCAGTGTCAAAATTTGGGTCTTTCTGGTTGTGTTCTGCTGCTGTTCCCCCCTTGTTGCTGTGTGTTGGTGCTTGTCACACAGTCCAGCACCAGTGGCTGGGTTCCCTGCCACGGGAGCAGCTTGGTGCCAGAGCTGAGGTTTGTCCTCTGCACTGTTCAGCTGGTGTCTGCTTGCTTTGTTCCAGCGCTCACTGTTGCACTTGTTTTACCTATTTTTTAAAATCTTGTTAATCAAGCCTGTTTCACAGTATCAGAAGCTGGATAGAGCTACTGATTCTAGCTCAGGTCCTGTCCAATGCAGTATCCAATCCTGATATTTACATCTTTCTCAGTCTCAAATGACAGATTCCACAATCTCCTTGAACAGTACATATATAAACTGCAAATGCTGTTACTACCTTCCTACTATCTGTTTTAAGCCTTCCTTACTGAAATTTAACCCTCCCTACTTTTTGTCTGTCCGTGGCATGGAGAATAGATTTTGCCTCTCCCTCTTTTCTTCTTACATCCTTGGCAGCTGAGACTGTTTTGTGTTTCCCTCCAGGCTCCTGCTAAACCCCCACAATGAGTTCAGCTTCTGTTTGTGTGGAGACTGTATCCCATGCTCATTCTGAGCACAGAACTCCAGCTGATACCTTCTATCCCAGCTGAGCTGGACCTGAGGATTACATCAGCCAGCTTTTAGCTGCCATATCCTGGTATGGAATTTACCTCTTAAAAACAGGATGCCACTTCTGACCCAGGAGAGTTCAAATGTGCTGCAGGAACTATATGCTTCCAATGGAACTGCTTGATTATTCCCAAGCCTGCGCTTGTGCTGCAGTATACTGCTGCCAAAATGTAAAATCCCTTATTAGAGCTGCTTCGGTTCAATTTTTTTACCATCTGTTTCTGTGGTTAGTCAAGTTTGTTTTGAACTCCTGTCGTGTAGTGTATCCACAGCCTGCACTTCACCTTCCTCCAGCACCTGCCCAGTATTACTGATGAAAAACACTGAGTGGCAATTGAGCATGAAGAGACCCCTGCAAAATCTTACTGCTGTGTGAGGATGAAATAGTGATAAATCTTCCCCAAGGAGGATTTCCCAAGAAGCTTTATCAACTGCTCCAAGCAATTTTAATCTCTACTATGTTTCCTTAGTTTGGGAATATCAAATGAAAGAGTAACAAAAGCCTCATAAATTCAACATATGTGATTATCTGCTGCTTCTCTCCTTATGATGTGCTGCATTGTTGAAGGGAAATGCTCTGGTTTTAAATGATCTGACAAATTTATGCTGGCTTTCATTCATCATCACGTTACTCTTCAAATGCTGAAAAGAGCAAAACGCAAATCTGATTATGTGCCCAGAAAAACTGTGGAAGACTGCAGTTGGTTGATCTATCATTTCCTTTTTCCCTTTTCCAAAGATTGCTCTTTTAGATCACAAGAAATCTGCTAACAACTTCGTTAGCCACTTTTCAGAGTTTTCAGTTTTGGTGCCAAGGGTAAGACCTAAGCTGAATGAAACATCTCACATACAGATGTGTCAAGGTCCCCATGAGTTCCCATGAGATTGCTGGTGGTATATTTGGTAGAATGGTGGGTTTGCACCACTGTGTTTTGTCTTAGTGAAGTGTTTCTACAAAGAAGGGTGATATGAATAAAGTAAGAAGCTCTCATGATGTGCAAAGCCCTACTCATGTGCCTTCAATTACCTCTAGGGGTAAAAGGAGAAAAGTGCTAAGCTGTCACCAGAATTTATATTTACCAAAGGCCCTTCAGCAGGAACGGAGAAGATATGAGATAAATCTCTGAAGCATTTTGTGATGTCCTAAGTGCCCAGTGATGAAGAACAAGAAAGCAAAGTCCTGTCAAAGTCAGCCCCCATGACCCTCAAACGCAGGGTGAGGGCTGTGGCTCTCTCTGTCCTGGTCCTTTGCTGTCTCAGGGAGATGGAGTGGGGTGCAGTTCAGGCAGAATCCACAAGCATCTGAAATGATCAGTGGAGGCACATGTCCTTCCCTTGGATTTACAGTAACTACCTGATTTTTTCTGGTCCTTAGGCTTTAGTTGAGATTGAACTGTTAGTGCTTTCCAATGGGCTTCTGTTATTCTTTTCCTCCCAAATCTGACTTAAAGCCTCCCCATCCTGGAAAGCTGACAAAGAAGCTTCCCTTGTCAAGAGGGTTCCCATCTTCCTCAACAGCTCATGCAGTGCCATCCCATGGCTGAGGGTGACAAAGCCATCTTGGAAACGTCACCACCTGTATGCTTCCCTCCAGGAAGCTTTTGGCTTCACTGGACTCTAGAGCAGAAGCCTTAAGATTCACAAGTCTAGAGCAGCATCCCTACTATTTTCTCTCCTACTCTAAGTACCTCAGTTGATTGGCCAGGGTCCCTTCCTGTGTGACTCTTGCTGCTTGACTGCAGAGAACACACCTGGGCAGAAGCCCTCCCATCACACCCATCTGAAAGTTTCACCAATCCCTGCTGCTTTTTCATTGCAGTGACAAATGTAATTTGGGGGTTTTTTTGCAAGAAATTTTTTCTTTTCTACAAAAAAAGAATGAATCCTTACTTGCTGGCTGGAGCAGCATAATAAACCACCTTTATTCTGGTGCTACTTGCTAAGAGCTGAAGCAGAGGAAGCCTGTCACATTCATTTCCTTTCTCCTTACCCTAGCAGGTAGAGTGAGCAACAAATCACTTTCTTCCTAACTATATATTTAGTGGAAGACTGTTATCATAACTCTTCTTGATCACCTCTTTTCCTAGACTAAAGTAGCTTAAGGTTCTTTCCTCTAGACTCTCACTAATTTGTCTGCTTAGGTCACAAGACTGGAGGCCGTCCTCCTGCCAAGGCTTCACAAAAACCTTCTGCTGGAACAAAGCCAACAGTGTGGTTCTTCCTTTCCATGTATTGCTACTATTTAAGTACCTTTTAGTTGATAAAGTAAATCTATCACCAAGTAGTCTCTGTCAGCATAAAGTTTGGATGTTTCTCATGTAGCAGCATGGCCAAATTGCATCAAGTCTGGGCTGGACTTTAAAAAGATTTAGATGTTAATTAATTTTATTGAAGCACCTGAATACTTCTATAAAACTGATCCCTTGCATATTCTGATGAGATTGGCACATCTCATTATTAAGGTGTAATAGCCATAAATATGGATTAATAGTTTGGCTTTGGGACCCTGACACCTTGATTACGGATAATCAAACATCACTTTATTTCAAGACCTGAAGCAGGCAATTGAGATGCAATATCAGCTCCACTTACAATGTCACTATCTTGACATTAAATCCTCGATGTAATGCTGTGAAGGGGAGATGAAAGCTGCAAGCTTTGCCCAATTTCCTTTGCACTTCAATAATCTTTACTTTTACACTTCCAGTGAGGTGTCAAAGATTTGGATGTTATATTTTTGGATGAGAATTGAAATAAAATACTTCAGGCCAGTTAAGTCCTTGAGCCTGAATTCTCAGTGCAATACCAGCAGACCACAAAGAATCAGAGACATTCTTCACCCTGACAGGTTTTCTGTGCAATGAATGTATTTTTATACAGTGCTAATTTAGCGTAAAGACACCAATCTTCTCTATAAAATCTAATGGAAAAAACCTAAAGTCAAATACTTGTTAAAAAAAAAAACAAACCAAAACACAAGAAACAAATTCCACAAAAACAAAAAAGCAAGAAAATTAAAACAAGCAAGCAAACAAAACCCCAAAACCAGCAAATGCCAAAACAAACCCAAAACCTCACAAAACGTACCCCACACTATTGCTATCAGGCAAATGGTAGCAATTTCCCAGGCATTGCAATTCACAAAAAAATCTTCAAAATTATGTGGCGCAGCTCCTCAACTATAGCTGATTTTTCCTAATTAAAACAAATTAAATTAGTAATTTCTAGGTTGTAAGTTGAAAGCACCACTATAGCTTTCCCTTCAGTGCAGTAATGTTTAAATATACCTTTAATCTGAAGTAATTAGTTAGGAAGT
>WAAG01068336.1:0-14827 GCA_013390105.1 Tichodroma muraria | reverse complement strand
TAACATGAGAAAACCCAAGCACAATAATCCTTAAAATTTGTGCTGTTTAATATGATTTAAGAGGGATAACACACAGAAGTTAAGGTGGCATTCCAAATCTAACTTTATTTTGATTAAATTGTTGTTTCAAGTAAGTGGATTGTCTATTCCTTTTTGAAAAAGAGACGTATGCCAAGATATATCTAAAAGCTTGAAGGAAGAAGTCTTTAAAAAAGATGGTAATTTCTGAAAGTGATACCTACACTCATGTTTTTAGGGTTAAATATGTTCTTTGAGCCAGAGATAACAGAGTAAGACCAGACTTCTGAGACTGATTTCTGACCAGCTATGGTTTTATTATTACATTAATGTCATAAGAGATTCCTTTAGAAAAGAAGGCAGTGCCTTCATAAAGTGTGATCTAATATAGCCTATCCTTCTAGGAAATTTTGTTTGTGTTTAACGATGTGTAGATTAGATTATTTTTAAATCAATAAGATTGGTATAAGATAGAATGTAAAACTTCATTGCATTTCTGGACAAATTGCTCTTTATTTTCATAACAAAAATATATATGATGTATAAAAACACCTTTTCCTTCTTGTAAAGCAAAAGCATAATCCATCAGCTGCTTGATCACATGAGTTGTTCAGGAATCCCAATTAAATAATGCAGCACTATTCCCATGAGTGAGATTTTGTCCTGTTGTCAAAAGACTAAATCCATAGTTATTTAAATATATGTAACAAAATGGGGGTGTGGGGGGGGGGTGTGGGGGTGTGTGTTTCCCCCTAAATCGGGCTTTACCATATACTCTGCTTTTTGTTGCTTTAAAATACCTTCTGGCAATATTTTTTGCCATTGATTTTATACACTTACCAATATGTGTTAATTTAAACACTTCTTGCAACTACCTTCTGGCTAGCTCCATTATCTCAGCCATTGGGCATAAACAGTAAGGAATATAAACTAGATAATAGAAAAGTAATGAAAAGAAAAATGCAGACGTGAACAGAACAGCATTCTGCCATATAAAATTATCTGGAGGGGTTGGGGTTTTTTTGTACTGAAGTAAATTTTTTTATTTATTAGACCCATTCATAGTATTTTAGTGAAAGCTGAAATATATGATCTGAGAATACATAATTTATTCTATTTACATCTGCATGGATATTAAAAAAATTATGCCATTTCCTATTAAGTATTGCTTGGCTGACTATTCATTGCCATTGTTCTTGGAAGAAGATGGAAATTATCTTTTGCTTATGCTGACAAAGCAAATCAGTTTTGATTTTCTGTCAGAGATGTTTTAAAACACCACATGTAAAATTTCAAATACAATGGTCTTAGTAAGTGTTTTATTAGTTTATGAAGAAGTTCAAGTACAAAATTCCAAGTACAAAAATTCTGTTTCTGTATACTTAAAATATCTTCATCTGATGAAGTGAGCACTCTTCATAGCGGTTGTTAGGATTTTTTGCTCTGTTTTTCAGTAGGCAAACATTAAACTCCATCCTGCTTCTCAGAAAGTTTCTGTGTAATTGAACACAATAAAGGATCCCAGCCCAGCAATATGCCCTCAAGTCCTAGTTTCACTTTTTGAGTAGTCCTATTGATTTCAGTAAATGATATGAATGTATAAAATTCTCAAAGTTAAGTACCTGAAGAAACTGTGATCTAAGAGAAGCAGTTGGTTTAAGAACTTTTCCTATATTGTCTTTGTAATTAAGTTTTTTGTATAATTTATCATATTCTACTAGTATAGCCCATCTAGTCTAGCCAACTATTTTCCCTAACATATCTGGTAATAATACAGTTACTAATAGAGAGCTTAAATATATAGTATTATATCATGGCATAACTCAGGTGAGAGATCAGTCCAGGTTACTCAGTGTTTTAACCAGTCTGGTCTTGAAACACTCCACACCTGCCTGACCTTTCTGGGTGACCTGACAGACTTTTCTCATGGGGAAAACATTCCTCTTTACATCCAACCTGAACATCTCATTTCAGTTTATACCCGGTGTCTCTCATCCATGCACCATTGTGAAGAACCTGGCTCCATCTTCTCAATGACATCCCTGAACATCCTGGGGACTACTCTTAAGTCCCACACAGCAAAAAATTCTTCAGGCTGAGCAAGCTCTGGTCATCCAGACTCTGCTTAGAGGCTTAGTGATCCAGTCCCTCCCAGCTTGCTCACTATCCTCTAGATTTGCGTTTTTGTTTTACAGAGTGGCCCAAAGCTGGGGAAAATGTCCTGAAGGTGATCCAAGTGTTCCACAGAGGGAGATAGTACCTTCCTTTAACTGACTGACTGTGGCCCTGCTAAGGCACAAGAGGAGGGCAGTGGCCCTCTCTGCTGCTTGGGTACTGCCCTCCAGCATCACCACAGCCTCCTCCAGAGAGCTGCTCCTGCCTGGCAGGCCCCAGGCTGTGTCGTTGTAGGGGGCGGTTTCTTTACAGGCACAGGACTTTGCCTTCACTGAATTTTGTAAAGGTCCCACTGTCCCATTCCTCCAGCCTGTCTGGGTGTCCCTGGATGTCAGTCAAGCATACGCGAGCATATTAGCTGGTGTCCCCAGCATGGTGTCATCTTCATATCTTAGAATTGTAGGGTAATTTAAGTTGGAAAAGACCTTTACAGTCATCAAGTCTAAATATAAATTTAATGCTGCCAAGTCCACCACTAAGCCAGATCCCCAACTGTCACATCTATAGATCTTTAAATATTTCCTAATGTGAGTGTATACAAGTGTACATACATACCTACATTTATACTCACTCAAATTATAGCTTATCCACCAGTCTATCAGGCATACCCTGAACACAGTATTTAAAAAATGATTGTACATTTTTCTGGTCTGATTAAGGCACATTAAACTTCTGCGGAAGTGTATTGGTGCTGAACTAAACTAGAACTGAAAGTGAGTAAGCCTCGTGCTCTCAAAATTCACTTGCAAGTTCATCTTATTAATAGTCTTTTCTAATTGTTTTCTTTTTTTCTCCACATCTTGTATGGAATGTTACTTTGAAAAATGGTGTCTTTGTCAGAGTTGGTGGAATGATAATTATATTACCATTAATGAGGGGAATATTTAAAGCTGTGAAACAATAAGGCACAATCAGGTCTATCAGAGATAAGTAGGAGGCCTTTTATCTCCAGGAGTTCTTGGTAAGTTGATTCAAATTTTTTTTGAGAGTTGATGCACCCCTCTAGTTTTCCCACAAGCAATCATTAAAGTTCAGTGGGATACCAATATCTCACTAGGAGAAACCTTTACAGCACATTCCCAAATTGAGTTTCTGTGGAAAATCTCACAATATGTAGTGTCTTGTAGATGGTAAATTACACCTGCAGGTTTTCACTGTTCTTAGATGATCTCTAGGTGTACAGTAAAAAAAGTATCGCTTTAAAGAGCTGCCAGCAGAGTGGGACTTCTCAAATTAGCTGACAAATGCACCCTGATTTAGAGAAACATTGCTTACAATTTGTCCCTGAATGATTTATAACTTTCCAAGACCCCTAAGAAGTTCATTATATACAGGGATACTACAGGTTTCCTCATGTAAATAGATGCAATTACACTTACCTATTTTATTTACCATTTACAAGTAATTTTTTTTTATATTTGATTACATTCTGAAGTCTCCTTGTCTTCCCTTGTCTGCAAAAATTTTAAGAAAGAAAAAGATTTCTGGTTAAATGCTGTAAAGTTGGAATTCTATCCGACTGATGAAAAATTGTCTGAAGGTTTCTTATCAGATGATAATGTTGATTTTCAGTGCTTTTGCACAATATTTTGTCCCACCAAGGAACTGCTTGTTTTCTTTTCATAGTATCCTTGAACAACCCTGAGTAGAGCACAGAATTATATATTTAACTTCCTCATTCTCTTTCCCCTTAGCTAAACTGTCAAATGATGGCACATATCCTTTACACTCGAGTTTTTGACTTTGTACAACCAACAGGAAAAGAATAGAAGGGAATGGGACTTTTTTTTTCTGGAGTTTGCAAGGAGGATCTGTACAACGAAAACAGATTTTCAGTCAGATACAGATTTAAAAAGAAAGGTTATAAATGTGGTCAAAGATTACAATGTAAAACTGACGAATGAGCAAAGCAGCATTTAGAGATTTGCCTGCTAATGGAGTCTGCCAGTTTTCCCACAAGCAGATAAGAAGCAGTCAGCTAGTGACCAAAGAGCTGTAGAGATCACGGGCAGTCTGCTCACTGGCAAGCCCCAGAGCATTTTAAAAATGAATATGATTAAATCACACATTTCAATCTGCCAAGAGTGTGAATAGGATACAGCACGTTAGGATCAAGCTAAGGAGCCTTAGCAAACAAGCTTTGAATACAGATCAAAAGACCGTGTGCACATATATGTAAACTGTATATTTTATGTTCTGGTGGAAATATATTTATTATGAAGAGCAACAAGGTACAATAGATGTAGTGAGCAATGCCAGTTGATCTCCCAATGGTTTATCTTTAAAGAAGACTGAAAATAGTCTAAACTTTTTGCAAACTTTTTTTCTGTTTCTTGCTATTTTATTATTGATCAAAAAGAGCACATGATATTCAATCTTTGATGAATATAAGAACCACAGGCATCAGCATATCAAATGCAGGAATGCAAATTCCAGAAAACAACCAGTTCTGGGCCTCTATTTCAATAAAGAGTTAAACATTATTAAAGAAGACAGAACTAAAAGATTATAGCTGTTATGTTTTCAGTGTCTCCATACTGAATTTCTAATGTACATCCAGTTGCTTCATATTTTAACACTTTCCCACATCTCCACTTACGTTCTGAACTCTTCATTATTTAACATATATTTTTTCTTTTAATAAGTTTTCTTCATTTTTCCATGTACTTTATAGATTTTTTTCCTCAAAATTTCATATCAAACTGTAATTTCTGGAATACTTGATTTGTTTTCCAAATCTTTTACTTTGTTTTTCAGTTCTTTCTTCAAGGACTTCATTCTTTGTGCCTATTCAGTCTATCAGACTGTCTCAGGTCTTTTCAGACAGCTGGTATCTAGGCACCTTATTACTATTAAAGATATCAGAAAGTGCTGTAAAATAACTCTATAAAAAGAATTATTCATCAGGAGAAGTCATGCTGCAGAGATACAACAAATATTGACAAAGGACTGGTCATTCCAGCTCCAATGCATTACAAACCTGTAGGAAAACTCAGAATTAAATGAATCAGGCATAATTCCATTTTTTATGTGACATGCCTTTGGTACAAATGGTGACAAGCAGGCACCTTTGGGTCCACACAGGCACAGATAGGTACAGACAGAGCAGATACTGGGAAAGTATATGGAGAATCCCGTTGAGGAATACACTCAGTGCTGGTAGCTCCATGAGCAGCTGCAGTGCCAGCTCCAGGTTCATCTCTGGTGGTGAGCCCCAGACAAGAGGCCATGAGCTGGAACCAGCCTTTGCACAGCAAAGGGCACGGGGACCTGTGGTCCTGTGACACAGAGATATGGCAGGAGCTGAGGACTCAGCTGGAAGGTCCCAGACTTCCCTGCACTTTGACTGTGAGGGTGTAAAAGCCCAGGGGTTCCTTTGCTCGGGGTCCCTTCCCAGAGGCACCAGCTCGAACTGTTATTCTGTTGTTGCACCATGATTAAATTACTGAAAGGATCCAGAGGTCTGAGACTCTGCTATGGAAAGCCTGGGCTCGGGCTGGTAAGGAAACCTGGTGTGACTGTGTGAGTGTGGGTGTGTAAGGAGAAGAGTGGGGCACCCACAGGGTCACTGGAGCTGTTGGAAATGATATAATTTTCCTAAATGTTTTTTCTAATTAATAGTTTTAGGTAAGTTTTTAACTGATTGCTGGTCATAGGCGGTGTCCACTTTGCTGTCAGGCTGGGTTTCTTTTCACAGACTGTTATTGCTGGTTTTGAGTTTTGCTGACTAGACCTGGTAAGCTGCTATAAACAAAGCCTCAGGGAGCTGAAGATTGAATATCTGGGATCTTACATTTATTGCCCTTCTGGGAGATTTTGGAGTAACAAGAAGACACGGAAGACATTAATAAAGACATTACAGAGTGAGAGTTGAAGACTCCTCATCTGAGAAATCTGAGAAATAAAGACACTAAAGAATGTGGACCAAATTAGCATGACATGCAATAAATAAATAACCAATAGGGAATAGAATACAAATTACTGAAGGGAATTGTATAACTTAGAACCAATGAATATTAATTTCTTTGTTTGCGACAAATGTATAAATGAGTGAAAAGTCTTAAAAGGTGTGTGTGTAGCTGGAATGTTTCACTACATACCCTGTTCAGAATAAAAGAAAAAACTGTTGAGATTAAAGTAATGCCTGGCTCACTAAAATCTAAAAGATGGTGTTGGAAGGTTCATTTCTTCCCAATGATTTCGGTGACAGAGCCTCCTGCTGCAAAGGGGCCTCAGTTCCAGCTCAGGTGGCGTGAGTGACTGACAGAGCGGAAAGTTCCCTTAACAATATGACTGCTTTATGAGATAGAATTATGAAGCTGGTCAGTTAGGAATGAGACAGCCTCTTCTTCTCACCTGTGCTATGTCTGGATTTAAGAGGAATCTTTTGTCACATCCTGCTCATATGAGTACAAAGTAACATCTTAGATGTATGGAGAAAGATGAGTGCAGCCTGAGAATTCATGCTTAGATATACACAATGCTGTCATAGCTCCAGAAGAGAAATAATATTGTACTACATGGAGAAGCTCTCACTCCCATATCATCATTATTATCAACAGCTTTTCTATGTGAAGTGGTAAAATGTATTTATAATTTGTCATCAAAGAAATTGACTGCCTCACACAAAATCAATCGTGAACCTTCCTTTCCTTTTGCTACCAGAACTCAAGCTGCAAAACTCCCTAATAATCTTTCTAGTTTCATAGATCTCAGGGAGGATATTTTTTTCTTTCAGATTTTTGCTACTTTAAAGTATTTCACAATAATAACACTACTCCTCTCCTTTTGCTTTAGTCTCTCAGATGAACTAAGAGCTCCCAGAAGCTTTCGTGGTGGTTCTGGACAGATTTCTTTTCTAAGCTTGAGGCAACAACTGCTTCTCATCTTTAGTTTTCCATCTTCTAGAAGGGAAGAAGGAAATGGAAAAAGGCATCATGGGTTTGAGGTGATATCAGTGAGAATTTGTTACCTGATAAAACAGAACTCAGCAGCCTGACGGTGTTGTTTGGAAGCAAAGAAAGAGAGAATCTTGCAGCCCTTTTGTCCAGGAAAGCCTTATGGCTGCTCCCTATACGTTTTTACATTGGCGATGCTGCTAAAAGTTGCCATCCACGTGTAAAATCAGCCCCAAAAATTCTTAGTTACTCAGTGAGCATGAGTTCGAGAGGCGCTGTAGAACTCCAGAAAACCATTGATTCATCCAGCGAAAAATCACAAGGAGGATAATATCTGACAGAAATAGGTTCCCAACACCATGTCAAATTATATTTTGGTCACACACCCACATACACAAAAAATTGACTCAAAGCGTTTAAGGCAAATGAGAGTTTCTTTAACTGAGAGTTCCTGAGAGTTTCACTGAGAGTTTCTTTAAGATTTCATAAGTGTCTGAAATCTCAGTGCTGCATACCTTATTATAGTCTCAGACTGAAACAGAGAAAAAAACTCTTCCTGATCTTATTTGATTTTCCAGCTTTGAATGAAGTTGTTATTGAACTGAATTAGCTGGAAACTAAACCAAAGAATTTATCCTTCCTGTACATACAGAAGAAGAAGAAGCATATGTGAAAAGACAGATTACTACTGCAATAAAATAATTCCAATAATTAAGCTAATGACTCCTACTTCACTCTCATTTGCATTTAGAACAAATTCTTAGTGCTTGTTCTATTTTATTTAAAAGATAATTAAATTAATCTAAGTTCATACAATTTAGAATTTTACATGCCTCCCATTTTTATTTTTAATATCTGTTGAATTTCACCTGCTTATATATTCATTAGCTCTTCCTTGGTCCCATTCTACATATTTGTTTTTTCTGCTGTTTTTGATTGGGACTTTGGTTTCTATTTTGTTTTGAGGCTATACTTCCATATTGCTGTTTCTTAGTTTGTTTTATGGTGGCACATTTCTGGAGTTAATCGTGAAAATTTTAAGTTAAATTTGTCCTTTTAAATAAAAGAGGACCATGGACTGTTGTCAGGTCTTGTGTGCAAGGGGTCTTGAATGGCTGAATTAAAGGTATATTGAACATTTTCCTGTCCTTCCACAGGCTCCGTATGATGCTTATATGCTCCTAAAGGAGAATTACCGTCTGTTGAGTCTGGAGTGGATATTTTCAGTCCAGAGGGGCTAATATGAATGTGACAGCTGTGTTGCAGCATGACAGAGTCAAGTTTACCTACCCCATAAATTTTGTGGAGTACAGTGGGAGGTTATGTGGGAGACTTGAGGCTGCAGAGTCTTCTGGGATAATACAGAAGATTCTCTAACCAGAAAGAAACCTTCTGTCTTCACAACAATTTCTTTTGGTACTTATTGTCTTACAGTCAGGAAGGACATTAACAACTAAAAAGAGAGAATAACCAGTGCCCCCATGGTTTGTCTTGTTCTCTGACCATGCTTTATTTACCAATATTAAATGTAACCATCTTGAGCAAGAACATGCTCTGAAATAATGCTCTTGTACAGTGATGAACAGTCATAGCAGGAAAGATTCTCAGTGACTTCTTGATTTCTAGCCTTCTTGCACAGATACATTTGGATAGGCTCTGACTGACATGTTCCTAGTGCTGACATAATTTGCTTGAGCTGGCAACCTTGGACCAGCTGATGCTGTGAGGCTGTGGTGGTTCTCACTGTCAGCCCTGGGAATTCTCCTGTCCCAAATGGACATACATTTCATGGCCTCATTCAGCAGTTAGAATATCTGCTTTCTTCCTGGTTTTGGTAGATACTTTGTAGATTTGGGATGGGCTGTTAACATTAATGACTAGTGTTGCACTGAAGCAAAAAAGTATTGCTCATTGCCATGTCTTGCACTGGGCATGCAGTGTTTCAAGTGTTTAGTACACAAATTGAAAATTGCCTCGTTGGGAGCCTGCTTCAACAACTCAAAATGTGTACAGAGTTCATACAGGCCTCTTCCTGGTCAAATATGGGATTTAAGCACTCCATACCTTGTTGAATATCTCATTGAAATTTGGATCTACTATTTCTTGTACTCTGGAGTTTGTTTATTTAAGCCTCTGACTCACTGTGTTTTCACAGTCTGAAACAATCCACATATTGGTGCTGTTTTTAAGCTGATACAAAAATTGGTCTATCACCTGGCAATTCTGTACTTGACTAAGGATGAAGGCAAATGTGGCAAACAATCCATATACACTCTAGTTTTTGTAGATGAGGTCACATTAAACATGCCTAAAATAAGCCTGAACTGTCAACTCTACAGGTTGCTCTCATCTATATACGAGCTGCCCTTTCCTGCTTCTTTCATGGCCTACCTCATGCAAAATTCAAAACATTCTAATTTTTGCTTTTTGATCATTTCCAGATTTTATCAAAGCATATACATTTTGGAGGTGTAATCTAAAACTGTTCCTGTCTAAAATTTTTGTTCACATTTTTCTGATTCCAATGAAGTAATGAACTGCTTAAACATGTTCTACTTAGATTTTTGTATCAGGTGAATCAGTGCACAGGAAGATGTAAAATAAACTGAATGGAAACATGAATGATAATGGCATAGGGAATACTGGTTTTAGTGATGTAGAAGAGAAAAAGTGCTCAACCTACATAAAAGCCTTGGAGGGCTACATACAATTAAATATTTATAAAATGTAACATGCTTCTGTAGGAAAAAGATAAAAACAACTATACAATATTGGCAAATTTTGATATGTCAGATGGGAAAGAACTCTTTTTTTCCCCTCATGCACATATTACATAGCAATAACCTCTAGAAAATGTCTGCAAGCCCCTTTATTATCACCACTGAAAAGAGCAGTAGAGTAAGATGTACCTCCCAGTGGCAACCAGGAAAGTGCTAAGGAAAGCTTCCTGTTTGACCATCCACAAGCCACTCTGGCAGTCATACTCTGGCAGTCACACTCTGGCAGTGACGCTTGCACCACCGGAGCTGGGATTGAAGGCCATTCACAGCAGGTGGTCCCAGTGACCCTGTGGGTGCCCCACTCTTCTCCTTACACACCCACACTCACACAGTCACACCAGGTTTCCTTACCAGCTCGAGCCCAGGCTTTCCACAGCAGAGTCTCAGACCTCTGAATCCTTTCAGTAATTTAATCATGGTGCAACAATAGAATAACAGTTCAAGCTGGTGCCTCTGGGAAGGGACCCCGAGCAAAGGAACCCCTGGGCTTTTACACCCTCACAGTCAAAGTGCAGGGAAGTCTGGGGCCTCCCTGCTGAGTCCTCAGCTCCTGCCATATCTCTGTGTCTCTGAGTGTCCGGTCCCCTGGCTGGCACCACAGGTCCCTGTGCCCTTTGTTGTGCAAAGGTTGGTTCCAGTTCATGGCCTCTTGTCACCACTCAGAGCTCAGCCTGCAGCTGGCACTGCAGCTGCTCATTGAAGCTACTGACATTGAGTGTATTCCTCAATAAAAGTTCTCTGATATGATGCAAACCCAGATTCATTATTTAGTAATCTCTATTAGATATAAACAACATGATTTGTGAGGTTACTGTAAAAGGCTGTGGTTGCAATGAAACATTCTTTTCCCCATTCACTGAGAAAGTCTGATCAGTGAATATTAAACTTCCCTTCATGCTGTTTCAATTACACTCCATTTTGAATTCTCATTTCTCGGCAAACTTTCAAATTAGGTCTATATTAGCTTGCTCTTCATCTAACTGGTGGTAATTAAATATGTTTTGAAACTGGATTTCTCTTTCGAAGCCTTTGTTTTCTGCCTGGTAGGTTTTATTTTGTGAACAACTACTTTGATCAATCACAACCTTATTTATATCTTCACTTTTCTACCAAACAGCAAGTAAAAAGTACACCAGGCTTTTGGTAGGCATGACTGAAATACCAAGGTGTTAGAAACTGTAAAGTAAGACAGGTTGGCCAAAGCAGAAGGAAGAAGAATCAGGCTAGATCCTGAAGGCCTAAACTCAAAATCATGGTGTGCCTTGATGCACAGGAGCAAACGAAAAACTGAGCTCTTCCTAACAAGTCAGGTGCTCTTTACTGGGATTCAAGATTTGTGTGTCTTGTGCAGCCTTCTAAAACCATGTTTGCTCTATATATCTTACGTCATGGCATTAAGGCAGAAACACTGAATTTCAAATGTGCTATGTTTGTGACAGTTTTTCCTCATTATAATGGAAATTAAGTTTGGGACTGTCAGAAGGATTAAGTTGGCTGTTTGATCCAGATGCTCTTTAGCTGAGCTTCTGTGGTTGAAGGTTTTTCATAAAGATAGTGGATGACTGCAGACTTGAATGCAATCTTAATGTTTGAAGTCTTCCAAGATATGTGCTAGGTACTTGGCTAGTAAATTCTTTCCATCATTTTACTCTTTCATGCACAGACCACAGCAGAAATTGAAGTTTCTTATTTTGAACGTTCATTTTCCTCCATTTGTATTATTCTGCAATTGCTGGAATATCTCTATCATTGTAATGTTAAAAGTTGGATATTAAAGCAAGCCAGATATCAACCTACATGGTAATTATTTTGTCATGATGACATGTATTTCTGCTTAGCCTTTTAAGACAAATATTAATAAGTTTATTTCATATCATTGTTAAAGGAGCTTCATTAAATTTTGCATTCACTGTTTTCCTAAATTCTGTTAGAAGCTTTCTTTTTGCTCATTCATGACATCACCAGGCCCAGTTGCTTACATTTGCATTTAGGGATAAAGGACTGTAGATACATGTATCATCCCACAGAGAATAACTCTGGACATGTTCACCCGTGGATGGATGCATGCATGTGCTTATTGCCTTGGTTAAATACTGAACCCAATAATGTCACAGGAACTTTAACTTTAGAACTTGACTTGCTGAGTTCTTCAATAGTGATAATATGTATTCAGATTCACTACTACAAAATAATTCATAAACTTAAGTCAAGAGTTCATGCTCTAAGTTTAATTTAGAATAGGTTAAAATATGAATAGCTACATTTCCATTTCCTCTTTGATGTACTTAATGCATCAATTTCAAGCAAAAAATTTAGATACATTTTATTAATGCTTCTGAATATATGCTTCTTTTCAAGAGGCCTAAAAAATACCAGAAATTGCTGGAAAATGAGTATAGGACAACCTTTGAAAAGCTCAGAAAATGGAATTAAGCTGTCTATTGTCTCTGCAAGTCCTCACAGATATGAGAGGAGTCTTATTTTAAGGTTTTGCTGATTGTGTCTCTCCTGGAATACACCGTGCGTAATAGTCATGATGATTAAGTAAATCTTTATTAAAGGTAACAATTAACAGAAACAACAGCCAACAGTAAATCTGTTAAAATCATACAGAAAAATACAAAAAAAGGAGTCCCTATGATTGAGCATTCTCATTAATTTAATAGGAAAATAGATAATAAATAATTAGTTTTAGATTCTTGGCTTGCTATTCATAATCACAAAACTATTGTCCTGGCTGTAACAGTCTCCTCCCAAGACAACAACCTGGAATAGTTGCTACAGCATTATCTTCCAACACCCATCCCTCCATTCCCCAAAAGTTTTAATGATTTGGAAGAGCAACTGAAATCTGATGGAAGCATACAAGACTTGCAATGCATACCAACAGTCTACCCATTTCAACTTACTCAGTGCAATTTTGATGTATTCCTGTGTGTTATCAATTGTTCTAGTGAAATTTCTATGTGAGCCCACTGTTCATAGGTAAACTTTCATTATTTGCTACAATAGTGTCTAGTTGCCGTGTCTGAGACTAGAATGCTATAAATACCTCTAATTAAATGAGGAATAGTTTCTTCTCTCGGAAGGTTATCATCTAAATAGAATTGATGGGAAAACAGCAGAAGAAAGAAGTATTGTTAAGTACTTATTAAAGATGAGCAGCTGAGGCACAGACTCAGGAGAAGTGTGAATAATAATTTCTGAGGCAGGAGTGAAGAAAAAAAGCCCCAAAGCTGCATGGACTGAAAACAAACTTTTTTTTTATCAAAAATTTAAAAGTATTTATTTTATATTGAGAAGTATGTTTTGCTCGACACAAAAAAATATTTTTTTGAGGAAAACCATGGAAAGAAATCACTAAATTTACAAGATGCCTCTCCATTTCTCAGGAATACGTCTTGATCCTTTCTAAGAAATAGGTCTTGCTCCTTTTTGCACTTCATCTTACAGAAGTCTCCTTGAATGAATTTTCTCTTTTATTTTCACTCCATCTTACCAGTCAAGTTCCTAATCACAGTAGCCTGCGGAGTACTCCCTCCCTCTAGTAAGGGGGAATGAAATGACATCATTTTCATTTTTTCATGCTGACATAAATTCTACTTTACATAAATATCTAAGACATAAAACTCTGCTGTTTATTGTCAATATTAGAGTTATTATCTCTCTTTTTCAATGCATGCAAGTGTTCCATGAAAGACGGAATGTCTTCGGCAGAAAGCAGTTAAAGCAATCCACATCAAGATGTTATGCAATACCTTTAAAGGATAAAAAAAAAAATAAAATTGGAGTCCTCCAGGATGAGGGCAGAATTGAGAGAGGTTCTATAAATTTCCAGGAAATTTTGTTAAATAAATGATGGAGTTTGTGTTCTAATGGATTAGAGAATGTAGACTTTACTTTTTCTTATTGCCATCAAAAAGTTTCCAGGGTTGCCAGCACAAGCTATTTTGATGTTTCTAAAAATTTTAAACCATTCAACCTTCTCCAAAGAAAACTTTTGGTTAAAAGGATTCAAATTTTTTAATGAAAAGTAAGGTAAATTGCTCAAGTAACAAATGAGATTTCTATTAGGGACGTGAATATAAGTGTGACTGTAAGTAAGAATAGGTGTGAAGCACAAATTTCTGTTCCCTAGTCCATATCTACTGTCCACTGATTATTGAATTCAAGGGCGAAAAAATGTGGCAGATAACTTAAAAAAAAAGAAATTAAATGTGGCATATAACAAAAAAAAAATAATTTGCAATTTCTGGAATTTTCACCTAATTCAGACTTCTCACAGATGTCGGCTTTCATTTTCATTATCTAGTTTTCTGTTACATTTGGGTTTTTCATGTCAAATCAAAGAGATCGTGTTTGACTCCAGAACCAAAATGCTGCATGACTAAGGAGTAAGAATCCTTTTTATCTTCCAAGTCTTGAATGGCGTGAAATTTTGTTTCCAAGGAAACTACAGATTTTACTTTGGTAGAGGCCACATGACAAAGGAGGTGTAAAAGCCATCTTGTAAATTGTCTCTACAGAGGTAAAAGCTGTGTATAAAATTCTCTGGTTTAACATTCCCCTCCTTCCTGCCATGAAACACAGGTGAAGGTCATTTTGTTCCTTCCTTATATATGAACTGACCAATGCAGTAGTTCTCTTGTGTGAAAATGTAACAAAACTAGAATTCAAGTATTATTGTTATCCACAAAAGATAAAACTAAAACAAAAAAATATTTCTAGAAATCCCAGTGAGGTCCATTCTCCTCTATCATATCATTCTATCAGTGTCAAAGTAGGATATCTCCTCCCTTGTGAGTGGGTTTACAGTCTTGCCTTTATAGACAGATTTTTACATGCTACAAAGAGCCATGACCAGTAAGAACCCATGTCAATCCACTAAAGTTTAGTGTTATACTAGTTTATATCGGCTGAAAACTTAGTATTTAGATTGTGTTCTTCAGTATTTTT
>WAAG01068334.1:338-19469 GCA_013390105.1 Tichodroma muraria | reverse complement strand
GAGCTTAAATAAAGTGACACAAAGCAGTTAACTTCTGTGCAATTCAATAGCTCAGATACACAACATGGGCTGGATAGAAGCAGACATTGAAGGAAGAAAACTTCCTAGGCTTTGAGGAATTACAGAACTGCAACTGAGACAACAAATTATTTTCTAGCAGGAAAATGGAGAGGGTGAAATAAGTGTCAGTATGAAATAAGTACATTAGGTACAGAGAAAAGACAAAATCAAGTTATAACACTCCAAGTCAGAACTGCAATCCACTCCTGTGTGTAATAGAGATTCCTTAATTTCCGTGCCCAAATCACGTCACTGTTTACAGAGTACACAGCCTGGAAAATTTTGTAGGCACTAGCTTGAAAACAGGGGCTTCTCTGTCCAGAGGTATTTTAGTAGGTGATGAGGGCTCTCTTCAGAGGCAGGCAAGGGAAAGGACAGCGTGTGTCAGACAGGTCTCAGCAGGGCAGCTCATTAGGAACAGAGGGGAAGCACTCCATCACAGAGCAGAGAGGCCCGGAATCTGCAGCCGAAAGAAGATCTGGGGCTGATCTCTCTCATGTGGGTCCAGCTGTCACCCCTCAGCCACTCTAAGCCACTTCCCCACTAACTTCTCAACGTTTCCTTTCTCCTTTCAACCTTGTTTTTGAACTTCTCAGCATGAGCTGGCCGAACACAAGGGAAGGCGCACTTGGAAGTCCTCTCTCCCTGCACTCAGACTTGGAGGACGTGGCTTTTGTTTCTAAAGTGTCCTTTCCCCTTTGCACACATGAATTTCTGCCAACATCCCCCTCTGTTTATGTGGAAAGCCCTGTTATTTACTTGCTTATTTATGGGGCGGGGAAGTTGACTGCAGTACATGTAAACGAACGCCTGCAGGAGAGAAGGAGGAAAATCTTTCAAATTAAATTTCCCATAGCATAGCAGCTAAATGTTGATTTTTATCTATTAGGTTATGAACAAATATTCATAAACCTATTAATTTAATCCCTGAGATCTCAAAAAATTCTAACTTTTCACAATTCAGTATTTTTATTTACTCTTCACCCCTCACTTCTTAAAACTATAATTAATGACAGTATTGGCTTTCCTGGCCATCACTACTGAAAAACCTATATTACATGTCCTGTGAAATATCAGGCAAGCATTAATATATGCAACTACCTTTTGAATGAAATTTCTTCAACTTTAAAAAAAACCCCATATTTTCTTTTCAACAGTAGTATTTTCACTACTCAGATTGCTATGCTCTCTTCGTCATTATTTCCATTTTCTTCCCATTTGACCAAATTTGCCCTGCAAATTTTTACTGACCGGAAAGCATTGCAGAAATGCTTTCCAGGAATTTACAAGTGACTGGGAAGGACACTCAAGCACAGAGCCTGTTAGCAATGACCGTCCGGATGCTTTGACCATTGCCTAAGCCATGGATTGCCTTCCTCCCATGGAATTAACCATTGCCATCAGCAGGTAAGGATTAGTTTTGATTTTTTTAAAAAAAATATAGTGTGGGAACTCAGGATCCTCAAGCATTGTTAGTGAGCTGATGTCAGAGTACTGAATGCAATAAGGCTGATCTAAAGCTGGGACAAAAACCAAGGACCTGATCACATAAATTTGGGCACTGCGGGCAAAAGAACAGTCTATCCACTTTAGGCATGTGGGCAGGGAAGAGGTGTCATTACTAAGAAGCTGCGTATTAATCCCATGTAGAAGCACCATGAGGCTTTCGCTCGTTGAGCAGGCCTGTGCAGGAAGCACATGGCCATTAGTAGCATCCAAGGACTGTGTGGTGGCAACCGGAATTGCAGAGTGTCCTCTCTGCCCAGTGGGTGCTTGTTAATGGTTTCTCAGGATCCCAGGGAGGGCCCTCCACACTGGATACTTCAGCACCTCAGGCCACTATTTTCATCATCAGGTGTGGCTGCACTGATAGGAGTAACCCTCAGGTGTCTGGCCTGTCATTTAGACAGATGTTTATTCCCTAAATTCACATGGACTCAATTGCTTTGCTACTGAACTCCAGACACATCAGCTTCCCATTCCTGCTATGAAGTTTCTTTTCAGAGGTTCCTGACCTATGGAATTTTATTATAACGGGATCTTTACTGCCTTCCTCCATACAAGCATCTTTCTTTTTGCCATGACTGGTAATGCTGGGGATCAAGAGAGATGCTTGTAGGCGTTTTTGACTGCAGCATCAAGCTCAGGATGTCAAATTGCATGGGTGAAACTGGCCTCAAAGGTTTGAATGCTCTGCAAAACCAAAAAGTTTTGAACCTCTCCTCCAGCCTTGCTCGCTTGCTTTACTGGGCCATGGGATTATTTTTCTGCTTGCCCATAGAAGATGAATGGAAAACCACTGGAATTTTTCAGGAGCACATGCAGATCTACTAACCACAATGAAGACGGCATGGCATCAGGTGGATATTACCCTGCCCTGAATTCATTACAGGAAATCTTGCCTGCATTGCTGCTTTCAGGACAATTACATAAACAATCACCCATTTATTTTTGTTATTTCTGACATCTTTATACAGAACAGTTACTGTATTTCATTCACTTGTTCCTTTGAGTCTTCTACATTTTCTCCTTTGTTCTTGTTTTATTTCAATCTCTCTGAAACAGTGCAAGAACTGATTGGCCACTGGAAACTCTTTCCAGAACAATATTGCACCTTAGGTTTCACCTTTGTGGACTCAAGATCAAACACAGCACCCTCAGCAATGTAAAAGCGGCTGCTATGCTGAGAACACCCTTTTGCATTTTGTTCTATGCTTTAACCATACAGGTCCACAATGCACACTCCTCCTGCAGCACCCTGATATGTTTATTACAGTGACAAGAGCTAAGGACAGCAGAGTTCACCTCTCCACGCATGAGCCAAATCCCACCAGAGAGGTTTTTTGCAGCAATAACTTCTCTAGCTACAACACCTGATTTTTAGAATTCTGTTTTCTAAGCTTAGTTATCTTCAGAAACTCTTTTCTATACCTCAGTTGCTCCTTAAAAATACATCCAATGTGTCCCTAATGTGATACAGAAGTGCCTTGTTTTCTGCTAAGATAGAGTGACATCAGTAGTGTCTTATCACTCCTAACCTGACTTCCAAATTTTCCATTTCTAAATTTCTTCAGAAAGAAGAGGTAGAAAGAAATCTTGTTCTAAGCACTTTCAACATTTGAGTTCCCTTCCTTTGTAGCCATGCAAGCAGTTTCATCCTGTGCTACTCTCAGATCCAGCCATATGCAAAATCTACATGGTATCATCTCTGGAATCTCTCTTTTACTGAACAGACAGCCCTTGAAATGTCATCTACCAAATGGAATTTCGAAAGCAATAAATTCTTTCCTTTTGCCCAGCTGAAGCAAATGAAATAGTAGACTCCCAGTCATCTAACCAAGTCTGGAAAAAAACATACTTTTACAGTTTTGTACAAAGGTCACGGTTTAATCCAAGCATGACCCAGCCACTCATTCACTCACCCTGGATGGGATGGGGAAGGTAATCCAAAGGGTAAAAGGGAGAAAAGACAAGGGTTGTGTTAAAGGTAACAACAACAGAGCACAGCAAAAGCCATGCATGCAAGCAAAGGAAAACAAGGAATTCATTCCCCACTTCCCATGGGCAGGTAGGGGTTCAGCCATCCCCAGGAAAGCAGGGCTCCATCGTGCACAATAGTTACTGGAAAAGACAAATCCCATCACTCCAAAGATTCCTCCCCCCTTTCTTCTTCTTCTTCCAGCTTTATAAGATGAGCATGATGTCATATGGTATATAAGATATCCTTTGGCTCACTTGGTGTCAGTTGTCCTGGCTGTGTCCCCTCCCAGCTCCTTGTGCACCCCCAGCCCCTCACTGCTGGGGTGAGGAGCCAAAAGAGGCTCTGTCTGTGTGCAAGTGCTGACCAGGATTAATGAAAAGATCTCTGTTTCATCAACACTGCTTCCAGCATAAATTCAAAACACAGTTTTGTACTGGCTACAGTGAAGGAAAAACTCCCATCCAAAGCCAGCACAAAAGAGTTTCCATTTACTTGGATAAATTGGGTAATTTCCATATCTTCCTTTTGATGGTTTTCACATGTCTTGGTCACATCTATGATTTTTTAAAATAGCCGCATATCACCTCAGAAAAATTCCTTAATTTTGTTATCGTCCATCACTTTTGGCATTACTCCTAATGAGAATCAGCTTTGTGCTTGCAGCTTTCCACAGGCAAGCAGACTACCCTAAGTAAGCACACATCTAGAAAAATCACGGATTTTTTTTCCACTGCCTTGTTTTGTGATGCGTGTGCCACAGAGCACCTAGCAGGTAACATTTTCTCTTGTGCATATCAGGGCTGTTCCCTGCTGTGCAGAGGAAACAGCTTCTCTACCACATCTCAAACAGATATTTGTGCAACGAGCTGAATTCTCTCTCTCTTTCACCTCTGCCATGCAGTTTACTTTTGCCTTGACATTAGCTGAGGATTTTATAGACCAGTTAGACATTTATTTTTATTTTTTATCTCTTTGAGCTTGCCTGAACAAGACACCTGGTTTTCCCTGCACCCAGCAGCAGTGGGGTGAAATGAGTTTGGTTGGTTTCCTATTTGCAGGTCTTTGGGATTACCATATATGTCCAAACTGCCTCTTAAAGAACTTCTTTATATCTGCTTTCTTCACATATTTTCTTTAGGTCTTCTGATGGATTTTATCTAATGTTAAATTTCCCATTAAGATCCTGTCCCCCAGTGTACTAATTCTACCTGCAAAATACATTTTTTGTCTGTACACTTATTTGTTGTCTTGGATATTCCCTGGCTGCTTCCTTGGGAAAAAAAAAATTGATTCTCTGTGAAGCTATTATTCTTTAGAAAGAAAAAATAAGTTCAAGTAATCAACAACTTATCTGGATTTCTTCTGTTCACATGAGATTGCCACAAAGCACCCACGTTCTGTATCTACCCTTTTCCTCCCTTCAAATTAGAGCAGATTTCTTCAGGAGCCTAACCAGGATGGGTCCCTTCTGCACAGCTCTGTTCTCTGCAGTGCTTTTAGTTAAACATCCACAGCCTGCCCTTCTTTGCCTTATTTACATAAATGCCCCAGTCTCCTTTTCCTTCTCATACCACATTTTTGATTTAGATACCTGCCAGTATTAGAAATTAACAGGGGATAGGATGATCTAAGCTGACTTTTGTTACAACCTTCTTAAAGAATTGTGTCATCCATACTGCTCACTGCCACCTAGAGAGTGCCCAGGCTGTGAAACCTTTTCACCTGTTAAAGAAGCAAAACACCTGTGCAGGGGCTGACACACACCTGAGTAATGTGATACTGAATTTATGCCATTGAGATGGTAGATTGGATTGCCTGCAGTCCCCACCCTTGGACACCTTCAGATGGGAACTGCTGAAGAGAAATCAGCTTGGGGATGCAGAGAGATGGTCTTTGCTGAGTTACAGATGGAGCACAATTGCTCTACTTAAAAAAGAAAAAGTTGCTGTGCTTACACATGCAAATGAAATAGTGACATGAGCAATGATCCTGAACAACTGCTTTACACTGCTCAGGGATCACAGGAGGTGAAGGTTCTGACATGTGGTAATTGCTCTCAGTGCTTCACGAGGGCACAAGGTCAAAACACAATGCCTTGACAAAATATTAAAGGATTAAAAATGAAAAGGATGAGACATGTCATTTAGAAAAAGAATTTGAATTTATGGGGAACAACCACACAAAATATTAATAAAGTTCGAAATGTCTCTTAAAATTGATGAGCACCTACTGGGATATTTCTGTGACAGAACAAATCACTTTACCTAAAAATATCCCACATAAAACCATCCAAATATTTTATTGCTGAAAAAACTGAAGGAACACTTGCTGAGCTATTGCTGTTTAACTTATGCAACTAAACTACCAGTCTACACTGTGCTCTCAGGGATGTTTGCCATATAGTGATTCAGACACCTCAGATAAAAGCTGAGCCTTTTTCACCGACTAATCAGAAAGTTTGAGTTTTACCCTGTAAAAGTTCATCATTCACCACCTTCATGATGACTGATACTATTAAATTTCTGGTAGATTTATCACTGATATGTCTAACTAAACTTCTCATCTTTTTCCCCTTCCAAGAGGGCACAGCAACTTATATAAACCAGTTACAGCTAGCCACATGAAGATATTTTGTTTTCAACATCTTGATAAAAGTTCCAAAACAGAAATATTATCTCAGTTTAAGACTCTGAACTTATGATTTTTCTAGTTTTAATGGAATATTTAGAAGGAGTTTGAAATCCCCTTGTTCCTCCTTCTTGGTACTTTATAGCTTGTTTTAGAGCCCCACTTCTACCTGGACCAGCTAAGAATTTTCCTCATAAATGGTAGACCACGATTGAGCTTTCAAAGTGAACTAGATTGTTTGCTACCAGAGAAAAGTCAGGTTTGTTGGGAGGTAGATTGTTTTTTTAAAGCTGAATGATCAAATGAAATATTAAACCTTCAATATCTACAGATCTGACCAGAAAAATACAGTTCAGCTACCCAAAGTGTCATTTCCAGGACTCCAGGAATCATCTAAAAGTTCAAATACAGCATGTTTCATCCAGTTCTGTTGCTAGCAAAGAGAGCTTTGTCTTGCCCCTTCCAAACCTACTCCAGATTACTCATCTATTCTCATAAAACCAAGCAGTTTTAGTTTTACTAAGTCGGACAGGATACAGAAGCTATTGCAGCAATTGTATTTTGCTTAAAGGACAGCTTGAGCAAAGTATTGGTAACGATGCTGCAGCCCAAATTTTCACTGGTTACCTCATAATGTCAGAGAGGGAAAAGATAAGATAGTAGATAGAAATCTATCCTAGTATCATATCATCATTAAGATCTTCACTCTCAATAGGGATTTCTTCATCTCATGGACCGATCTGCTGGAGGAGATGTTCTTATGAGCCTTTTTGGAGCAGCAATGGGGGACACTGACTCCTCAGAGAAAGAAAAGGGAGACAGATCCAAAATGTGTCTTTCCAGAGCTGATCAGCTGTCTAGCAGTGTTTTATATCTGGCTACATTAACGCCATAGCAACACAAAGACAGCTGAGAAGCAAAATTTCTCATTACAGTTGACTTCAAAGGTTTTTCAGTGAAATTACAGTTTTTGTGAAGTGCAAGTTGGTACGACATGCTGAATTGAGACACGCAGAATGCAGCAGTATTGCTGACTATGGCCTGGCCCTGCTTGTTTGCAGAAAGAGAGGAGCCTGCTTGTGTTGTGCCTTGGGGGCCCCTGGTGCACAGTTGTCTTTCTTCCCAGTTCACCCGCACCAGTCAAGCATGCACTCCCACAGCCCCAAGTGCAGGTGAGGTGAAAGCATTTTGTGCTGAACAAGTGGCTTACATCGAGCTGCCCCCTGGGTTGGCTGGGTTGCCATTAACCCCATCCTCCTGAGAGCACAGCATGGCCTCGCAGTCGCATTGCAGCTGAGTCTGCCACCAGAGCCTTCCAGCCAGCCAAAGGGAGCTCAGGAAAAGCTGAAACAGCTCTTTAAATACTAAAGAGATGCTGCCTAACGTGAAGGAAGGTTGGGATAGGAACTGCTAAATGTCCCTGCCCACCCCTCAGGCATCCAGGTGTAAGGGAAACCAGTTCATCCGTGCTATGCGAACAGGTGTACATCCAGTGTTTTTAGCTCTACATCAAAACATCGCTCAGTTAGTTTCTTTAAAAAGTAATTGTTTGACAAAAACTCTGTTTTTTCTACAAAATTTCACTTTGACATCAATGGGTAATTGCATGCTTGCTTAGCTGCATTTGCATATTGCCCCTCCCAGCCCCACCACAGCCCACAATTCTCTTAAAGCTTGATCATTAAGCATTTCAGCAACCAGCCCTTACACCAAAACAAACAGCCCCACCCATGCTTGTTGTTATTGCCATTGGAATCTTTTTCTTAAACATAAAATATTGAACAACAGGCCATATTCAGCTTTATACTGGACAAAAAACCCAAAAAACCAGGAGCATAGCCTAGCAAGATGACCAACAGCATGTTTGTTTTTAGGATTGTGTTTAAAAGAGAGCCAAGCTCTAGAACAGGGAAACATTATAAGTAAGAACACGAAAGAACTTTCACTTTTAGACAGTAATTTCATAGCTAGCAATATATAGCATGTAACTATTACCATATGTAAAATACTGCATCAAACATTAATTTATTTCTCTGTATATTGTGTGAAGAACCACTCTGCGTGCCTTGAAAAAGTGCACAAGAAAACACAGTTAATGATCTCATTTTTTAGAACTGAGTAAAAACTGGGAAAATATAGTCCCCATGAATTACTGCATCACTATCAACCAGAAAAGCCAGGGGCAAAAACAGATGGAATTTGCTTAATTAGGTCCAGATCTAGTGAAGTATATACATATCTCTAAGGCAGCAAGAGAGCCTATGGACAGCAAACAAGTTAAAATAACCATGTTGAAAGAGAGCAGAAAGCTAAATATGGCATGGATTTCAGTTTTTACAAATGATATCTCATAGGTTCAGGCTTATCTGCAAGCTCAAGCACTTTGCACAATCACTTTTGCCCCTCGTCAAAGAATTGCCTGGTTGAAAGTTCTAGAAAACTGTCTTGAAGCTGATTAACACCCCATTTCATTTCTACTCATTTCTCACTCACTTTTATAGAAAAAAGTTTCCATGTAAAGGAATAAAACAGCTATTGGCACTGCAGGCTTTAAGAAACCACATATATGAAATTACAGATTTAAGAATTTAAAAATCTGACTAAATTATGATTCAAAGTATTCACATGATAGTTCAAAAACACTGGGCAAGGAAAAAACTACTTTCTACCAGGCAAAGCAGAAACAAGGTATGTTATCAGGTTGTGGATGACACACGAGGTTTAGAGATATTTCCTATCTGCACAGCAAGACATTCCTTTCTCCATCTTTTCTTGAGATAAGACCCATCTGTCAGATCATTACAGCAATGACAGATAAGATCTCTGCCAGTGCCTATTATTTGACATATTGTATATAAAAAGCAATTCTCGGCCAGAGGGAATTCCCCAAATGTGGCAAACCAGGATCCAGCTCAGCTCAGGGCCAAAGTGCCCTAAGCTGTGAGGAAACTCACTCAAGAATTGAGTCATGCTCAGGGGCAGGGCCACAAGAGAGACATAGGACACAGGGGGAAGCTCACAGGCCAGGCACACAAGCTGACTCAGGCAGGTGACATAAATTATACCTGACCTGCAATAAAATAATCATTAACTTCCAACTTCCAGTCCAATCTAAAGACCACAGTTTTAACCTAAGCAAAATGCTTCATCTTAACTGTGCAATAATGGGACATAAAAACTAATTCTAGAGTAAAAGATTGATGTAAGATGAGCATTATAAATAAAGAGCTAAGTAATACCATGTATCTGCCAAATTTAAAAGGTTAATGTTTTCAGATATGTCTGAACCTTGGGTACCTCCTGAGTCCAGAAATGGAAATGTTATTTTGTTCCTAGAAGCCGAAAGTCTGAGGCCATAATAATGTATTTAGATAACTGATGTTAACAAGTGTGACTGAGGGGACATAGCCATACTGAATTTTGACCCTTTTGAAGTTTGCAACTGTTTTGCTCTGTAGTGGACTTTAATATTCATTGAACTATTTTCTGGTTTTGTGGCCTGAGGACCAAAGGGCTCCTAGCTGATAAAGGCTGAATATCCCTGATCAAAATAATACATCATGATCAAATTACAGTTGTGCAAAGGACAACTTTGATTTTTTCTTTCCAGGTATTTGCTTAGTTACTTCAATTTTCTTAAAAAGGTGAACATGTCTTTAAAGAAAAAGTGAATAAACTAAGACAGCCTCATACTGCAGTAGCTATGACAACAGACTTTGAAATAAGTGTGGAAAAAGCTAGACCTGAATCTTAATTTCATTTAATTTTTTTTTTCAGTCTACTCTTCACACTGACTACTTTGCATTTTACTCTGAAATTGTACAGAAACTGGGATTTCTTACTAACACCAGATGCACAGCATCTTACATAGCCAATTCTACAGATCTTATTTAGGTTAGAAATGAGATTACTCAGAGAATGAGTAGACAACTCCTAATGTCTTCAGATGAAAGCCAGGCTGCTTTCTGGGGAGTGCTTTTCCCAAAGTTGCTGTGTTCAGTGCAGACTGGCACGTGTGAGAGATCTGACTTCATGAAGGAGCAATCCCATTGGATCAACCCTTAGGGAAGTGCATTGTATCGCCTGTTAGAGGTGAGGTTTTCAAAATAAAGACACAGTAGAGAAGGTGAAGTTAAAAGTCAGATTTTCAGTGGATTCAGTAACTGGGCTGAAGTGAGAAAGATGAAACTTCAGTTCTAACACCTCTTCCTTTTTTCTTTCAGTCCTTCCCATCTTCCTTAGACAATCATTTATAGGTGATATCCAATCATGGACACTACCACCTTCACTAGACAGAAGATTTGGCTCCCTGCTCCTGACTCCTTTCCCATTCCTCTGAATTCTTTCTAGCAGGAGGAGCAGAAAGCAAATTCTGCCCCTCTCTCCATCAAGAACAACAGTTTAGCAATCAAGAACAGTTAAAAAAAAAAAAAGAAAAAAAAAAAAGGAAAAGGAGAGAGACTCAGACCTCAGACCATTATCACTAACATCTCTTCCTACTCTGTAAATGTTCTGTTGCCCTCTCTCTTTTCTTTGAACAAGTCCAGGGCTGCACAGGGAAGCCAAATCACTTTTACAGCTGTGACTACACAGAAGTGGAGACACTTGAACCTCTTTTGAAGGGAGCCATATTCACCTGTGCTCCCAAAGCCAGTTATTGACCTGCAGCCACCACGGGCTCTCACACCTGACCAGGCCAGGGAATTTATCAGCACCTTCCCCCACTGACCCCACTCCGCTTGTCCAGGGCCAGCGACCCCAAATTCACTGTTGTGGATTGTAGGGCACCACTGCACAGGTTGGCACTGTGGCATGCAGGCATCAAATACAGAAACAGATGGGCAACTAATTACTTATTAATTCCCTTAAGAACTGATTGTTGAGTAATCAGTCTTTATGAATCTCCCAGAAAGACAAAAATGCATAAAAATGTATAAAATATCAGCCATTCTTTTTCTTCAAGTCTGATACCCTCAAATTTTTTTCACTTAACTGTCTCAGCTTTTACAGGTGCCTCCTACTGCAACAAATGAAATAAGACTATTGGAATAAGGACTGAAAGTAAACACACTTAGCCTCCATTATCCTTTTTACCAGTGCATTGGTTTTGAGGCTTCAAAATCTATACAGAGACCATCTCATGTGTAAGCAACTACAGATATACTCACAAGAGGAGCTGCAGGCCTTGGTCATCAGATACCTCACCTCCTGCTGCTGAGGAGTATGGGCTACCCCACAGACAAATACATTGCTCTTATTCCCTGATTTGACCTCTTTTCAAGTTGCAGCACTATCTCACTCTCTTGTTGATGTGCCACACATTTCCAGAATCTGGGGTGTAAAGGAGGTACTGCAGTGTTCCATCTATGGCTTGCAGAGTTATGAACAGTCAGGAGGTACTTACAGAGTTCACCTGGAGCTTCCAAGCAGCTGAAGACCATCATCATGTGAGAGAAATAAAGTCCACTCCTCAGCTGAAGTTCTAAAAATTTAAAAAAGGGGAACAAAATCAATAAAGCAAAAGTAACAGCACTGGGTGTGTAGCCACAGCCAGAGGTACCCTGGCTAACTTTAGCAACCCTTCTTACATACCCTTTCTATTGCACCAGTCAAACACACATTCAGAAACGATTATACGTGTTCAAACCTTTTTTTGAACTAGTTTACATGTTCCAGTAACCTTTTAGCATGGCCCCTCCTCTGACCTGCCTGTTTGGAGCACGTGCAGTAATCCTGGCTGTGGTTTTGTGGTTTTGAGGGTCATGTGTCAGCCCCCATTCGGCCCCTGTTCCGTGGTTTCAGCAGGTGACAGTCATTGATAGTCAGAGTGCCAGTGGCAGGGGGGTGTTTGTCACACTCCTTCCCAAATGTTATCTACCTTCAGCTACTTCAGTTACTGGGGGTTAACCACAGGTACTCTAAATCAACATCAACTGCTTCACAAACGTGTCTGAGTTATTTTAATTATTGCCGGTTAGCTACAACAATAAAAGCATTAGTTGTTATTTCACGACCATAGCTACTTCTGAAAAAGCTAACATTACATTATAATGCACAACACAGAGCACCCACGTTAAAATTTGCAAAAGCCAAAACTATAATGTGTTTTTATCAGGTCACAACAAGTCCTTAGTCAGGAGCAGAGATCCAGGTTTTACGGACTGCAACAAATAAAAAAGATATTTGCATAACCCCCAAGGATAAAGAGCTGTGTCAAGCACTAACCAAGCACAGCCCCGGCTCACAAAGACTCCACTTGCATTTCTTCTGGGACTGGAGGTAGTTAAAAAGGGCCTACCCAGGCCACAGCTGCAACCTTTTATCCTAATTACCCACCTTGGGTGGGGAGAAGCAGCATTAACTCTTCAGTGGCTGCCTCAGGGAGGGTAGGGAAGGGTGAGGTTCTTAGAGCACTCCTTGTTTATGAGATCGATCTACCATAACATTTGGAAATGTCCCAGAGTGCTATTCAATCTGCTCTCTCCTTGCAACAATGACCTTTCTCTTCCACCCTCAACAGAGTCAGGATGAAAGAGTCCTGCCATACATTTTGGTCTTATGTATTCAAAAAACCACTTCTTAACAACGTCTTTGTTTCTGCATCCGCTACAGTCAATGCACAAAGAGTGCATTTGCTCTCTGATGGTGAGCCTTGTGAAGTGCATGCACAGCTACTTTTAAATTCCTTCTCTTTAGATCAGATATAATTTTTTTAAAGCCTTTTTCCACTGGCTTCAGTAGGCACTAGGGAAGTAAAACAGAGCTACATTTTGTACTGGAGTTGATATGGTCTTTCCATTTTTCCTTTCTCCACCATGCAACAACATTGAGGACCTTGTTTCAGTCTCTTATGTAGCAAATTTGAAAGTTATTCTGCTTTTTGTAATCATGGAATGAGTCATGGGCACTTGAAGTTCAATAAATCCCCAGAGGCAGCCAGCTTGGTTTATTTTCAGCTCCAATGACCCACAGAAGGATTTTTTTTTCTTTTGAGACATGGGAATTGGATTTTTTCCCATAATATATAAAACAATTCTCTTAATGTGAAAGGGGAAAAGTTAATATTAAAAGGCAATGTTTATTAAAATATCAGCTTCTGCCTGCTGCAGGAGGATTACTAGCATCACTGACTTCCTTCTCTCTTCCAACAATCTATTGGCAGATTTCTCAGGGAAGGACTCGTGTGGTTGCTGCTCTGTGACAGCAAGTGTCTGGGAAGTTTATCCTTTGAGTAAGAACAGTGCTGCAAAGAGGGAAAAAAAGAGGTGCTGAGTTTTCTGATGGGGTGGGTGACAGAAGAACCCCCCTTTCCACGTAGGGCCACTGAGGTCTTCAGTAGAAGCATGTGATTAATTATTTCCTTTCTAAGAATCAGCCTGGTACAGCCTGGAGAAATATCTTCTCAGAAAGAAAGGCGTATTTACTGCTGCATTTCATACACTCTGCTACTGTGTACAAGCACAGAGACAGAGGCACAGCACTGTTAAAGGGGAAAAGTGAGGATGATGTGATGGTCATATACAGTGACATCTAGCAATGAAGTGACCCAGAAATGACACACTCAAATGGTGCAGAATGAGTATAAATTGGCTCGTGTTATGTCTTCAGTATTGCAAATGGCTCCCTATAATGTATCACTGGAAAAGTATTTAGTTTATTTAAGTCTTAATGCACTACTTTTTTTTCTTTACTTATTTCTTGAATTAATAAACCCCAAAACAAATCTGGATTTTCAGTGCAGAGATTTAGAATTCAGGCTACAGTAGCCAATTTATCACTTAAGATGCAAAAATAGTTCTGTCTAAAAAGGGAGACTTTCTTATTTAAGAAGGAGGATCTGAAAAAGAATACCTAATTAAAGTGTTTTCTTTGGTTTTTTTGAGAGAAAAATGTATGAGAGATGACATGTATTTAAATCTTTAAAAATCTAATTTCTTCCATGGGTTTCATTTGATTTCTGTAGTATGAAAACATATCCTCCTTTTACTTCTCCCAGTTTATTCTAGGACAGACACTTAAGTAAAAATGCCTTTTTATAAAACTATCTCTCTATTTGCTCAACCTATTTTTTATTCTGTGTTTCTTTACAATGTTTGATGTAAAGCTACTGACTGTTTTCCTGAGAGAAAATTGCTCAGTCAAAGGTCCATTTTTAGTTGCTGAATATTAGCAGCACTTCTGTGTACTCTGGCCATTAAGGATAGCTGCCTTATTTTCAACTCCCATTCTGCTTCTACCCATTATTGTTCTGGTTGTCATGCAAGTGTGATTTTAAACCTCTTGGTGTGACAAAAACAAAGACAATAAAAGATCTGGTGACTGTCCAAGAGTCATTTAAGGATATGCAGGTACTTTGAACAATCCCAGACTTCTTTTCTAGGAATGTCTTCTTTCCTTGGATACTTCCTTGCATGACCAGTTTGTGATAGCAAGGTCCCACACACGGATGCACATTTCCTCCACCAATCATCAGATGACTGCCATTTTCTGGGGATTTTAGATTTGTTTTGTCTGCTTTTTCTTTTTTTTTTTTTTTTTTTTTTTTTTTTAATAGAATCCCTTGACTGCTACTAGAGTGTAATTTTGTTTCCCTGTTCCTTAGTCATTTAGGAGGAGTGTAAAACCCCCTTCTTTATAGAATACAGTTCACAGGGATATCCTTTTCTTTCCCTGAATGTTTACAAAGCACATAGCTTGAAGCTTTTTCGGTCTGCTACTTTAAACTGTGTGAATTGTGGAAAATTGTGAGGTTATATGAAGGAAATTGTGATTTATACTACCGCAGCTTAGGCTTCAGACCCAGATGTACTCTTCTGTGAAACGCAGAAAACACCTAACAGGGGATAGTTAAAGTTTCCTCATCTCAGAACTGTTTTGTTTTCTGAAAACCAAGACAGTAACTGTTCTAAATGGCCCTAGAGACCTCCACCAGCCCTGACTTGCACTTTTCAGAGTGCTGTATGCACAAGCCTCAGGTGATTCATAGCGAGTAAAGAAGCTGCACACACAAGGAAGGGAAAGAAGGGTGTCTTTGAGAGCAGCCGGCTGCTTTGTGCTGGCTTTCCACTCCACCGTGCACCCAAGGAGTGCTAAACATAACAGGAACATTTAAAGTCTTGGCACAAAAACCTGCTGTGTCTTCCTAAGGACAGTTGGGCCATTAGTGGCCGTTCAGTCAGACAGAGCACGGCTGTCCCGGAGCTATGGGGTAGATGGGGAGAGGTTGGTGGTGAGAAAATGTTATCCTGGAGGATCACACTGAGCAATTGCTTGGCTCAGCTGCGTGAGAATGGCAGCCCTGCTGCAGGGCTGATGGACGGGGTGGAAGCCAAAAGGGAAATCAGCACTTCATAAAAGTTAATGGCCAAGGATATACTGCTTATGAGTCCTGACCATAGCAGGATTCAAGTGCTAAACACTGGACTATTTCCTTTTCCATTGCTCCCTCTTGTTTTGGACCAATCTCCCTCTCTTTGTTATTACTACTGTTAGTTTTTAGTATATGCCTTCCTGAGAAAGCCCTGAATAAAGACACCCTCCATTATCTCCTTCCATGTCCCTATCAGATCTGACTCAGCTGGCCCATCCTTTTTCTTTTCTGCTTTCCCAAAGGTAATATCTCAAGAGAGTTTAAACATCTTCTTCCAGATAACCCATTTTTGCTAAGAAAGTTCATGCATGAAAGCAAACATTGGCAGATCCTAAATCATCACAGAGAGGGACACTGGTGTTCTCAGTTCTAGGCATGAAGTATGTATAGGTATCTATGCTGGCCAAGACTAACTGTGACACAATAAATAACAGTCTAACGATAACAAATGTAAGTAAAACATCTGAATTTCTTTTCAAAAAACAACCTTCTCCTAGCCATTTAATTTTCTTTCCTTTTCACCCCCATATTTATCCCTCTATTTTACCTAGCATATTTTAATGCTTGCCTGCCCTGTAGCCAGCTCTGCAAATATTAATCATAGTATAAGCTTTTTTTGTAAAATTCACACAAGTGGGCAAGGCATGGGAGATGAGTTGCAGTGTTTGTTATCCAATACTGGGCCAAACACATGGATTGTGCATTAGAGAGGAAGTCCAATGATGATGAAAGCCTGCCCTGCCAGAAGTGCCCACACCAGCTCCAGCATGATGTTTATGTCTACACAACACAGCCCTGAACTCATTAAGTCTTCTTGCTGGTTCAAAAAAGTAGAGTTTTATTCCAAACCCTGCCATTCACTCTGTGACCACAGGCTTAATATTTCCTCTTTGTTTTCTCTTTTCCCAGCTGTAAAGGACTCATAAAGTTCTACTCATTTTTAAGGCATTTTGAGCCATATGGGATGGGGTAGGGGGATTCATAGTTATTCATGCTCAATTTTGATGATTATGGTGAGTGGCATAAAGCAGAAAGAAACCCAAGGAGAAAGTCACTTCTAAGTTTGGTGCTTGTGGCGGGTCTATAAAGAAAACTCTGGGATACATGAGCAAGAGACGAATCTAAAACCAAAATAATTCCAATAGAGATTGTAAGATATAGAATAAATATGAATACACTTTCAGTATTCTGCCTTATCAAAACTGCATTTATGATGGAATAAAAAATTATTGCATTGCTAAAGGAAGAGTCATAACTGTGAAGAAAAATGTTGAATTATTATGGCAGACTACACAGCAACAGAGCATTTATGGCTCCACTCAGGGCAGATTGCTCAGTCAGGGTTTTTCTCACATATATTACCATATAAACCTCCTGTGCCACTTGCAGTTTTGCAGAGTTCAGGTGATGAAATAGTAAGAGGGGGGATAACTTTACTTATTGCTGTGGAAACCTGTTTATCACCCATGTCTAGAATTACTGTCTTTTTACTTGAATTGGAAAAGTGTTCATTAACTCTCTGACATCTTCCCTTCACTCCAAAGTTTCTTCCTTCATACATGCACGCGCACCGTTACTATTGGAAGATGTACCTTTACAAATGGTGCTACCAAGGTTGCTACTACCTATTTGCCATCATTGTGCAGCACTGACTTTCCAGGTAAAAATAAAATATAACAGCACAGGGCTGTCCGAAATTCAAACACATGAATAGTAATCTCTGTCCGACTATTTCTGGGACAATGAATAAGCTCTGTGGACTGCAAGTTAAATATTTCATGACAGTTATATGATTAACTCATGAGGTTTTTGAGATTTTATGGGCAGCATGATCTGGTCTATCTTTGTCCTTGTCAAGGAGATACATCTTTTTAGTCTCCATCTAGGGTTTCATTTTTGACAGGTTCAGAAGCAGGAGAAAAAATTCCAATTCTTGACTGGGAAAGAGAAAGAAAGGAAAGGGAAAAGACTATCCAAGTTTGCTGAGATTTTGAGCTGCTACTCTGCCTCCAAACTTATCCATTTCCATGGCAATATGAAGGGAAAGTACAGCATCTGTGCTGCAAAGCTTGCAGACAGCTTTTGAAATATCAGAAATTTTTGTGGGTACAGATGATATTGAACATATGGTGTTTGAAAGAGTGGCCAACATTGCAAAAGCCTTTGGAATCATCTGATGTTTTATTTTGTGTTTCCCCACCCTCAGCTTTTAAGTCTGTCATATTTTCCTAGCAGCAATATAGTGACCCATTTATGGCAACAGCTGCACATTCAACTTGTTACTGGTGACGTTATTTATCACAGTGAAAAGAAAAGATTAAATAATACAACAATGACCCTAAATGTGAGGAGAAGAAACAGTTAAAAAAAAAAGCAATACTTCTGCTTTGTTGTATGGCCTGGATTTTCTTTCTGTAAGACGTAGATGTCACTTGGTAGGCACAAGTTGACTCTGCATGCTCATGTTACTTGTGCAGGTGAGGCAAAAGTCCTTCCTCGTCTATGAGGACAGTGTTTCAGACTTTTCAGGCAGAGAGCATAGCAGTTTTTGTCAGTGATGTGAAATGCTAGTCTGAGCTGGGAAATGCCATGAAGCGTGAAGTGACGAATTGCCACCATTTTTGCCAGGCTTCATAATGCACAGTGGCTTCATGTTACACCGTCTTTACTTGTGTCTGTGTATTAATTTGGTTAGGAGATATCTAAGAAGTAAAGCCTTAGAGAACATTTTTGGCTTGTTTTGTTCTCTCTTAAATTTTGTGCAGTTTTTCTCAACCTTACACTTAAGCAAAAGCTATTCTTTCTCAGCTCATGCATTATGCAGTTCCCAACTCTCTCCATGCATCATCTGTCTCATGCTGAGGGATTCTAGTTGAGACAATTGCATCATACCACAAATTTAATTTTCTGCTATTAATTCTATGGAAAACCTACTCTGGAATATTTTAATTCCCTGGCATTTCCTGGGTATCTCATTATCTGTGAATTCAGGCTTCCAAAGCCTGTCTTGTATAAAACAAACCTCCCTATCCCAAGTTACCAAATTTCAGGTTTGAAAATCTATAAACTTCTGCCTCAGGCTGTATTGAAAACCTGTACATCCCTACTTTGGGGCATCAGACTTTCAGTTTTGACCTAACATGTCATAAGACACTAATCCAAAACTGCATCAAACCAATCATTCAGATGAGTTACTAATAATTTATTCAGAAGCTGGCAAAGAGGTATCCTTCATATTTCATATGTGTCTATCTGTGCTCTGTAACTCTGCAAAGCAGGATGTCAAGCTTGTATATCTTTTTCTTATTGCTTGCATCTGCATTTCAGCCAGACCAGTTCACAGCAAATATGGGACACATCTCAGTTTCTACTCACAACTCTGCAGTTTCAAGTCACCTAAATGAGTTTCCAGTTGGGATTGTCTGTAATAGGTGGCAGGAGAGTGAAAAACTTCTGCACACGGACAGACTCACACAGGGTGCCCACAGATAGAATTAAAAGAAATCCCAGGAACAGATTAAAAGAATAGGATTCAGAATTCCATCTCTGGAAAAGGATGTAAAGTCCAGTGAAGGGTGATGAGATTATTCAT